>PYHW01010720.1:398381-433950 GCA_013186435.1 Turdus rufiventris | reverse complement strand
TTTAGGCCTAGGGTAGAAGCAAAAAAACTTGTTGTGATGTCAGGTGTCAGTGAAGAAGGGGTGGTGTTATAAATAAGCTATTTTAAAAGAGCCCAGTAATAGGAGCCAAATATCTCCATCTTCTATCCATTTTTATTAAGCTGTGTCACACTTCACTTCCATTTGTACAATAGGTGTTCTGAAGCAATTTCTTGTGTACCAGAGATAATGAGGTCTTCGTTTCATTGCAGTTAGTGGGTTACTTTCAGGAAAAGCCAGTTTTTCAGTTTGTCTTCAGGGTGTACATCTGTCATAACTCTGCTTTCTTCCCATTCTGTCTCTGCAGCTGTTCAGTGCAGTTTGTTATAGTGACACCCGTTAACATGGTTACAGTTAATTGTCTGTCAGAGTTTGAATTATACACTCTTTTACCCAGGGGTTTATGCAGCCCTTGAAAATACTTCAGTAAGAATTGTGCTGTGGAAAACCTTTGACCTGAGGATGTAGATTTTTCCATGTATAATTTTTTTTTACAATCTGGTTCTGTTTAGCTATTTGCATAACAAGGACTGACACACTTTACATCTTTCTCTTTGATTGCCTCTCTACTTGAGGTCAAACTGAGTGAAAAACTATGCAAGGTTCCTAACTGTGCACGTGGTATGTGGTACATGGGTGTATGTGTGTGCCTGCTGTTGTCCCAGTTTCATGGGGTAGTGTCTGGATCTCTGCTCTTTGCATTTTTTACACTCTTATCAGTGCAACTCCTGGAACTCCAGTGTGAGAGAAAAAAGGAAAGATCTTGACATCACTGTCCAGTGGGGTCTTTGGGTTTTGTTGGTAATTTATCTCTTGGAGAGCTAAGCAGGGAGTAGCATGGTAATGAACACTGCTAAAAATAGTGAATTTACTGTGTCAGATTGTTGAATCTAACCCATTGCACTGCATCTGTCATCAAACACTGGGAAGTGGACAGCAAAGTCTGTATGCCTACCTGCATCTAGTTATTGTATAAATTTAGATGTTTGTTGCTCAGCTCCACAAGAATATGTAAATTCAAATACTGTTTTGTGGCCTGACATTGATTATATTGGAATATTGACTAGTCATTTCATTTGTACAGCATTTACAAGTATTTTGAAAAAGACCTCCCACACTCTCCAAAATACAAAAGCCAGTTCTAGGTGGTGTAATTTTGCCTTCAAAAACAATTTGAGCTAAGACATCATTGAAGTCCAGAGTTGCAATCTTATGTTTAAAGTTTGTATCTAATCAGTGAGTAAAACCCAGAGTTTAACTTCCAGAGCAAGCATGATTAGAAAGGATGGAAAAGCGACTGGTGGTGTGTTTCTGGAAAACAGAGCAACACCTTCAGCTCTGGAGCAGTACTGTAGGGCATGTTGCAGGCTGTGCTTGGCCTCACCAATGCTGCCCTGGTGTGGCCAGCTCATCTGAGAGTGACTGGGAACTGTAAAGGCATGGTCTCTGTCCCATTTGTGCCTTTTTCATGGTGGTGTGGTTGCATGAAGTGCTCCTGGATGCTTTGCTGCCCATGGAATTGGAGTTACATTGCCAGCAGAGTTGTGGCTGTTTCTCAAAAGCTGTGTTTGGCTGAAGGCTGGCAGTAGTCTGAGTCCAGTTTGGTTCCTCCCCAATAAATGGGTAAATGTTATACTGGAGTGCTCAGCAGAACATGTGATCACCACGCTGTGTGTTGGTCTGACTGATTTGTGAAAGGATGATTATAACAAAAGGAAACAGTTGTCTTTTGAGGAAATGAAACTGAAAGTTTACATACAAAAGTTGCTGACTTACTAAGAATTCACAGTAGTCACTGAGAACCGATAGAGTGTGGCTTGGTGATGCAGCTTAGGGTTGTTGGACTCTGCAGCAGCTTTTGAAGTGCTGGGCTTTCTCTTCAGGTGAACACAGTGTGTTGGGCAAACTCCCTTTTGAGGCTGGTGTAAGAATTTGGGAAGAACAGGTGTAGAAATGTCGGACAGAAGATCCAGGGCTCACGCTCAAGCACTGCTTGGCTGACTGTGCCCTTGCTTTAGAGCACCGTTTGTTCTGTGAAGGGCTTTGGGAGGGGTGTGTGTGGGTGCAGTGGATGTTTTGTGGAAACTTCTGGGCTGGACAGCAATTACGTGATTGCACGCACTTGGGAATTGAGCTCAGTCATCTGGGTGTCTCTTCCTGCCCTGCAAGTGTTGCAGGCTGGGGTGCATAGTTTTTACTCGTGGTATTAAAGCTGGCCTCAAATGTTTTGCTGTTTTTATGCTTACATGTGAATTCCCTTTGCTTACAGGCATAGTGATCGTAGTGGATGCCTGCTGGAGCAAGGAAAACTTGCAGTATCAGTCTGCATCTAATCATCACTGTCCACAACCCATGTTTATTTTTAATGTGCACTTTCTAACATGTTTCTTGTGTGACTTTGAGTCACCCACCACCTGACAGAAACCAGTAGCCTTTGAGGCAGAGGCACTGGGATACCCTTAAAACCAGAAGCATTTCAATCTGTGTGGTTGTAAGTCTTACTAGCTGCTCCAGTGTTATCTCTAGAACATGTGTTCTGAGCTGTGGGTATGAGCATCTGGTGGCAGCAGTTAAAAATTATTTTAGAGGTTGAAAAAAGCCGTTCTTCTAATGATGAAAGTTCTAGGGGGTTATTCTTACCGGGTTTGAGTCTTGCTCTAAGAAGCCAAATGCTCTTTTTGCGTCTGGGATTTAGCTCCCTGTAAACTCAGGTTAGATGCGAAGATGGGAAAATGAGATAAATGAGATCTGAGTTTTACATTCCCCCCATCCCACTCCAATGGATCTATGAAACAATCTCACAGGAGCTTCATAAAATGAGATATTTCTTTTAATGTTACTATTGAGAACCCAGACTTTTCAGTGTGGCCAACTTCAGATGCCTGACTAGAGTGGACTAGGAAATTAGCGGTTTTATCTAATATTCTACTCAGGAAAGTGGCTTCTGCTCTGGCTTATTTCCTGAAAAACTCTGGAGAGTGCTTTACCTGGGAGGTGTGATTGCCACTCTTTCCTTTCAACAGCAACCGTAAAAGAGATGTTCAATTTGTTTTTTAAAAACACTTGGTAGGAGGACAAAAGGTCCATCTCTTTCCTTATTTTTTTTAATTTTCAGGAAGTATTTTAGGAGATGATCTGCTCAAAATGTACTTGTCCAGAAAGATGTGAAGGAACAGAATTCCAAATTTTCCTGTTTGCTGCAAGTTCACAGGTGTGTCTTAGTGTACATATACACTGTTATTTTGGTTAACAGTGTATTATGCTCTTCAGACCATGTGAGAAATAAACCAGCAAGTGAGAAATTTGACCAGAAATATACAAATTACAGTCAGGACAATTTTCCTGTGTTTTCTTCCAAAATTTCTTTCTGTTGTTTGTGGGAGATTTTTGCTAAGTGAATATCTTCTTTTACATTGCTGTTGTTAATATGTGAACTAATAGAAAAAGGACCTTACAGATGGATATTCATCCCCCTAGTTTTGGCCTTGTAAGAACTAATTGATTTTTCAGTTGTGTCTTAGCCTGTTTTGGATCTGAATATTGGCTTTCTGTCTTTCTAAGTGACTGTATAGGAGCTTGGCTCTGGATCTCCTGCGTTTATACCAGATCTGAATTCAGTGGGTTTTGATGGTCCTGGCTGGTCTGTGTATTTATGCACTGGCAGCATTTCCATCTCCCATACACACAAAGTTCTGGCCTGCTTCAAAGCAATTTTTGGAGACAATCCTTCTATCCCTGTAAAAGGCTGCCACTGATGATTCTTTATTCTCTGGTATCAGACACTGTGTGTGAACTTTTACTCTATGAAATGGTGACAAAAGGTCTGGGCAAGGTGAACCATTCAGCTCTGTAGTGAGCAAAGTGTGCAGTTCAAAACTGTTACATGTTTCAGTGACAGGTGTTTTAAATCCCGCTCTGAAAAATCAGTCTGTGGGAAGGCTTCCCCCCTAACTCTGTTTGCAGTTGTAATATGAAAAAGGAGGCAATTCTACAGTGCTCATGCTCTTAGAACTGTATTAAGTTCTCTGGAAGTACAGAATAGTGTCTTAGGTTCAGCTGCTTGTGACTTGCTAGCAGTGACAAAATGAATTCCCTCAAAAATGCTATTTTCTTTTTATATTAATCACTTCTGGAAAAGCTGATATTTTTGTGCTCTATTGTAAATAGTGTCAGGCTTTGTTAGGCTTTTTGGGTTTTCTTATTTTGGGAATCAGTCTTATAAAAGTTGAAGGCATTATTGAATTTCTTACAATGAGCCATGTTCTCAGTGAAGCAAGTTGAAGCAGTTAATTCTTACACTGAAGGACCAAGGGAAAGAGTTTTGTTGAGAGGTTTTGAGGAAGTCTGAACTCACATGGAAATAAAGTTAGATTTCCTGCACTTAGCTAGAAGCAAAAGAATATTTTGGCATCTGATCTCCAAATCTTTGTGCAGATGTAGGTGTGAGGGATTTGCTGCCAGCAGAGTGGCCAGACCTTGTTGATAGCAGATTGATATGTGGTAAGTGAAGACTCATGGGTTTTGATGTGCATCTAGTGTCCTTGTCAATTTAACTTATGGTGGATATGTCTTTCTGGACTTGTCATGTTTTTTTCTGCTCTTCAACTTGCACTTTTTAATAGCTTTTTACATGTAAATAGTGACTAGTTATTTACAGCTTCCTTGTTTTTTCTGAATTTGGTTTTGTTCCACAGGGAATGCACATGAAAATGTCAGTGCCCTGAGAATAGCAGTTAAAAAGATTTGGAATTTTTGGCCTTTTTATCACAAACCCATATGCCCATGAATTTGGTATTGGTAGGAATCTGGCAGTTTGGAGGAACCTCTGAATAATCATGTGAATAATCTTACTCCCGAAGAACAGTTAGTGTTAGGCATGGTGCTAGAAATGTGCCTGCAGGAGGAAGTAACCCTCTCTTATCTTAGAGGGTGGTGCTTTCCAGGGCATAGATGATGCATGTTTAGTTAATCTGGGAAAACTGGGCTTGCTACTGCTGATGTTTCATTTTTTACATGTAAGTGGATGATTTTAATCTCCGATTTCGTAAATCTGGTACTTTAAACAGGAATAAAATTGCTCCAAAAATACATTAGCCAAAGTAAGTATTTACACAAGCAGTAAAAACATTATTGTATTGCAAATCTACTGTCAGAAAATAGGCAGGGTAAGTTAAGCACATTGGCTTCGGGTATTTAGTGATTTTAACACCTCCCAGGACAAAACAGATTTTTGGTGGGGGGAGAGCATCGGTGGGGATGTCACTGCCACTCTCCAGGTTGTTCACCTGTTCACATGATAACAGCCTGATTAAGCATCCTCGAGAGGTCGGCTGTTCATATTTCAGCTGCTGCTGGAGTTGTTTGTTTTCCTTTGTGCGCTGTAAATGCTCGCATGCCAGCAGAAGCACAAGTTGATGACTGTGTGTTATTACCTGGGGTTAAGTGCTGTCTCATTGCTTCCCAGGCTGCCTGCTGTTTCCCGGGGAGATCATGAAACGCCATCGGCTTCCTAGCAGCAGCGAGGACTCTGACGACAATGGCAGTAAGTGCTCCTTTGGTGTAGAGTGCAGGAGGTTATGAGTTGGAAAACGTGTTCTAATGCAGCGTTTCATGTGCCACAGGCGTTTTGCATATTGGTTGAACTGGTAAGAATGTGCGTTGTAAGGATCTAGTTTTGAACTCACAGGTGGACAGTAGATCCAGGATCCCCCCGCCATTGAGCTGACATGTTTTAGTGAATAAGATAAAGCAAGAGCAAAAAAGTCAGTGGTCATCTTTGAAATCTTGGCAAGCAGCATAATTTATCATTATAAGGACAGAGTGAGCATGGAAACATCTGCTGACACTGGCCATGGAAGTTTGCATAAGGATTTTAAATTTGCTTCAGTCTTCTCATACCCCCTTATGCAGTGGGAAAGTGTAGTGCTTCAAGCTTAAGCAGAAAAGATTAACAGGACATAAAAGTTATTCTTTACTGCATTTGAAGATTTTCTTTGAGGAATTGCTTACAAGAATTTGAATTCAGCAAATCACTAGTTTGGATACAGAACATATTTATGGTTTTTAACTGTTTCCATACTGATGTAACTAGCACACACTGCGGTGTCTCTCTCTGTCTTGTGTTTGGATTCCAGTGACTGACAATCTTTCATTTAAGCAGAAAAAATAAGGGGTGGTGGGGAGAGACAAAGTAAGAGTTTGGGGAAATGTGCCCAGGTGTCTTTTTTGCCCAAATGAGCAAGTAGATTGCACTTGACAATACTGCAATTACAATTGACAATATTGCAGCTTAGCCAGTTGTCAGAGAGGTTTTCATGGTTTTAATTTGATATGTCTGGATGCACATCTTCAAACCTGAGTTTCTTTGTAAAATTTCAGTCTGAAAATGATTGGGGTGATTTCCTAATTTCTTTTGAAAGCTTCACTCTGAGAATTTATCACTGTGGTACACTGTGGCTCCACGTAGGTGACTGCTTCACCTGCATGCATTTCTTAGGTGTGTCTGTGCTGCCTGGGAATCTGCTCAGGTATGGTCAAAGCTGCCTCTTTAAACAACCTTAGGCAAACTGTTGCTGAAATGAAGTAGTAAAGGTGAAAGGATTAGAGAAGGTAAGAACTTGCAGGCTGATTAGGAGTTAATCCAAATAAGAATTGAGCAAAATCTGTTAGAAGTGAGGAATTTGGCTTGGTTTTGAAGAGCTACCTGCAGTTGGGGGATTTTGGAAAAAGAAACGCCAAACAAATCAGGCATGTTTTTATTGGTTAGAAGTTTAGTTGAGGTTATTAAAATTGAAGTCAGTGTACTTTCTTGAAGGTTTTGTGTACTTCCCAGAAACAAAGGTGTGTTTTTATTTGTAAGGTAAACAAGTAACAGCAAACATGATGTCTTGTATTAGAATTTAGCTTCACCTTTTTTTCATTCCCTAGCAACTTTATAAAATAGTGTTTCATATTAATAATAGTCTTTATTTTCACTCTCTTAGATTTTTAAAGCCTTTGATCTCTTCATGTGCCTTGTGTAACAGCTTTTACCAAATAAAATATGAAGCAGTTAATCTTGGAATTGAAGTTCTGAAACAGATACAATTGTCTGACTTGTTGCTGATTACAGCACTTGTTTGTAATGTTATTTGAGTTATCAACTTAGTAAATTATATTTTCCACAAAATCTGTTCCATAGATCATTAGATAAGAAAATGAGTTTGAGAAAGAAAAGGAAAGCCTGGTTATTGCAAATAACTTTGCTGAATAAATTGCATGGCAAAGGTAGTGAAATTCAAAGTGTTTTCAAGTATTATTGGAAAGATACCACTTCCTTTGCATTACACTTGTTTTTTTCTTGATTATGGGCTTTTTTTGCCTCCTGTTACTGGGTGAATTCAGATACAGGTTCCTGCATATTCATTCTATTACTGTATACGTGTTCAGAAGGATCAAGGGTTATTAATCAGAAACGCAGCTAATGTTTAATATGGGGTCAGCACTTCCAAGGCTTTTTGTCATTCAGACGTGCCTGAAAAGAATGACTGACTTAGCTTAGGTCCTTTCCACTTTTCCTGTTACAGGAGATACCAGTGGTTCCTTGCAACTATGTTTGAATGTCAGGGGTGTCCCCTTACAGGTTTCACCTTCACAGGATCTCTCTTGCCTTTAGTAGAATTACTGATTACTCTTCACTATGTTTGTTTCTGTATTTTTACTTTGGCAGTAGTATCTCTGATCCCCTCTACTTACTGTAGTTTTAGAAGGGTAAGCAAGTTTCCTTCCCCAAAAATATAAAAACTGCTGTTGAGTTTTTCCGGTGTATATTGAAGACTTCAAGTTTTTCACTAGGTTTGTTTCCTTCTCAGACTTCCCAGAGGCTGACAACAATTATATTTGACTATTCTGGCGTTTCAAAGAGGCATCTTCTAATAGAAAAATCAAAATTTTGGAATGTTGTTGGCAAACACCTGCTTTCCTTTCAGTCAGTGGTGCCTCTTGACCCTTCAGTGGAACTTGCTGCATCATTATGAGCTCTGTGGTCTTTGAGCTTAGGGCTCAGCCTTGCTCTCCCTCATCCTACAAACATGAGGATTGTGCCTCCAGCTGCTGCAGTTCTGCAGCTGAGTGTGCATTCTATGATCAGGCTTTACTAGACTGTGATCAGGCATCTCAGGCTCATCATGAGGGTCACTGAGTAAATGTGTTTGGGGTGACCTGAATGATGATGTTTTTTGGGGCTAGGCTCCAGCATGTAAGCTTATGCAACCTGGAAGATGTTTTGGCATGAAAAAAAATCTACATGTTATTTTCTTGAGCTCAGGAGCCTGAATATTTGGAATGTAATAGTAATGATGCCACGAATAATGGAATTTATTAAAAAAAAAAAAAGTTGTTTTGCATTGGATCACTGAGCTGAATCAGTTTCCTTGGTAGTCACAAGGAAACAAAGCTCATACTGAAGTGCTAAAAATACATCATTCTGGAGATACAGTTGTTCTTCAGAGGGAGAAAAAGGTGCTCTCATTTTGTGAGATGAAAGAAAGGAGAATGGCTCTCATTTAGGAGCGAAATACAGCAGAGAAGAAAGCTTAACAACATGGCTGCAGTCCTGGAGTATATACATGTATTTACTGACTCATGTAAGATACTTCAGTGTCAGTGCTTATGTGTTTTTGCAGTATTTTAAAGCTTTGCAGCTTAAAGGCAGCACCGTTGCTTTCCTCATCACTTCTTCTTTGCCCTCAGACTTGATTCTTTTCCTAAAGCTAAGCTCCCAAAAGTATTTATTTTATGTACTTCAACCTAACTACTAGAAATTGTTAAGCTGTGTCCCCTTAGAATCAAAATTCTAAATCCTCATTTCAACACAGAGCTGAAATAGCATATTTGAAGCACTGGGCATGAGGTGTCAGTGCCAGTTTTGCCTGGCAATTCTGCAGTTAGTCCCTGGATACCCGAGCATGTTCTCAGGGATTTCATTTTCTGAAATTAGAGGTCACTTTTGAACATCTTATCCGTGAAATATAATTGAATGAAAAATGACTGCAGGCATTGCTCTGGATTTTGAACTTTTGTCTAAATACAGAGGAATGGTGTTGAGAGAGGCTTGGGGAAGTGCTTAAGAGTTTTTGCTCCTGAAAGCTTTTCTTCTTTGGTCACTTGGCAGAGCTTGCTTGTTTCTGTGGCCTTCCAGATAGTGTGGTACAGCAACTAAAATGTGCTTTTGTATTAGCCAGGCCCATCATAAAAACCTTGTAATGTACATGCTACATTCTTCAAAGCCTGTAGAAAGGAAATCAGTAATGTTTACCTCAAATCCATTATACTCCTGTGTTCTGGTGGCTGCTTTCAGCTTGTTCCTCTGTTGCTTAACCTTCTCTTTGTTTTAGGGTCTTACTGTAATTAAATGTTAGATACTGAAGCTGTTTTAGCTTTCCTGCTCAGTGTTTGACACCTGGCTTTTTAGCCTTGTTGGTCTGTAAATCTGCAAAGGTGCTGAATATTCCATATGTTGTTTCCTGGTGAGATCAAGTTGTGCAACGGAGGAGTTCCCATTTATAGCTTCAAGGCATTCCTTTTTGCATAAATTAGTTTGACATGTGGACAACTTGTTTTTGAGAGAGGTCTGAAACTCATGGACATTTGTGTAAGGGAAATTGTGTGAAATCCAGGCACTCCTTGGTGTCAAAGAATTTGTGCACTGTTTGCCATGAGCAAGGAATTCAAAGCATGATTTTATTCAGACTTTATCTGCTCCCATGATGCTTTTTCATTTATTCTTGGAGGGCTTATCAATTTATCATACTCCTGCATGCAGAGTGTCCGAGAGAAGAACTGAAGGCACTGGCAGGTGAAAAATACTTCCAAGATTTACAGAGTTTCATGTGAGTTGTGAGAAATGAAAGATTTAATACCTATGGATTATGGAATAGAGTTCTGTAATTTAGGCAGACTCTTATTTTATCATTGCTAAACAAATGTTATTTTAAAGTTAAACGAATTTTGCCAATATCCATTGCACTAACTGAATGACAGGGATCTTAGATTTGGAAAGGGCTTTGAATCCCAGTGGATTCCTGTAGTGTTTGAGATGGATCCCAGGGTGCCTTTACAAAGGTTACTGAGTACATAACCTTGGGGGTGTGTGTCATTTACTGTAGAATTGCAGCGGCTGCTGGCCTGAAATGCGGCAATCGCATGTGCAGAGCTTTGTGAAAAGGAAGTGAGGAACATTTTTTTGTTTCTCATTTGAACTGGCTGGGAGGAAAGGGATGGTGACTAAACAACAGAATTACAGTGCTCAGAATCTGGGCAAGGCAGCAAGTGTAGTGGTCACTATGTGCCTTTGAAAAAGGATTGGTGAGTGATGGCATATAGTAAGAACAAGCATTTTACCTGAAGATTCATGTCAGAGTGGGGCAGAGTGGCTTGTGGTAAAGTTGCTGGAGCAATCTGGAGGAGTTATTTGAACAAGGCTTATCTTGGCTGATAGGGTATCACATCTGAGGAAGGGCCTTCCTATAATGATCACTGTCATTTGACAGGAATGGAAAAGATCTTTTGGGGAGGTATTGAGAAACTGCTGGAGGATAATGTGACCAGCGTTAGTCGCAGCTAGCACAGGTTTGTGAGGGGACAGTCCTGCTTGTTGAATCCTTCTGCAGCAGGGTGACCTACCTAGTTGATTTAGGGAAGCCAGTAGATGCAATCTTTTTGAACTTGAACAAAGCTTTGGATATGGTCTCTCACAGGATCCTTCTGGACAAGATGTCCAGCACACAACTGGACAGTCGTGTTACACAGTGGGTGAGCAGCTGGCTCATGGGCTGGGCACAAAGGATTATAGGGAATGGGGACATCAGCTGGTGTCCAGGTTCTGCAGGGCTCCCTCCTTGCCCTGTGCTCTTCAACATCTTCCTAAATGACCTGGACACAGAACTGCAAGGAATACTAAGTTCACTGATGACATTAAATTAGGAGGTACTTTTGACTCCCTTGAGGGCAAAGAGACCCTGAAGAGACCTCAGCAAATAAGAGAGATGAGCAATCACCAACCATATGGAAGTCAGAAAGGACAAGTGCAGGATTCTGCACCTGGGACAGGGCAACCCTGGATGTACAGACAGACTGGGGAATGAGATGCTGGAAAGGGACCTGGGGGTCCTGGTCAATGGAAAGTTGAATGTGAGTCAGCAGGGCAACCCTGTCCTAGGGGCATCAGGCACAGCATCACAGCCAGGCAAGGGAGGGGATTGTCCTGCTCTGCTCCATGCTGGGATGGCCTCATCTCGAGTGCTGGAGGCAGTTTGGGGTGCCACAATATAAAAAAGACGTGAAGTCATTAGAAGGCATCCAAAGAAGGGCTGCAAGGATGGTGAAGGGCCTTGAGGGGAATCCGGATGACAGAGTTCATGAAGCATTTGAACAATGCTCTCAGGCTCATGGGGTGGTCCTGGGGCTGGTCCTGTGCAGGGCCAGGAGTTGGACTCCATGATCCTGATGGGTCCATTCCAGCTCAGCACATTCTGTGATACCATGGTTCATTTTTTGGAGAGGCACATTCATTATTCTTTACAAGACTGCTAGATTGAGTACGTCTGAGTCCACTGGACTTTCAAGGCCTTGACAACATCATGTTACCAGCTAAGAATGGGAGGTGCTCAAATTGATTTTGATAGCCTGTAGTAAACTTGAGTTAAAACTGTTTACTTGAGTTAAAACAGTTATGGCTAAACATGGCTGCCATGGGAATTTTTCTGTGGAGCTGGAGTGGCACTTGGGTCTTGAATTATGAGGTCTAGGAATTCCTGACTGTTTTAAGAGTGACATATGCCTGTGCGTGGTTACGTGTGTGTTCTGCAAGATGATAAAACTTAAATACGTGCTACTGAGGACAGGGGTGACAGGCAGGAACTTGTGTAAAAGTGGCAGGGAGCTGCAGGGATGGTTCATTATGTGTGTCAGAGGCTGAGCAATTGCGCTGTGGTGTTGTAAAGCACTGCAGACATCGTATGGATCGACGCATTGTGCAGCAGCTGCAACTGGGGAGTCGTCAAGTGATAGTAAATTTCAAGTAGCATTGCTGTTGACAAGAGATAAAAGGCTATTGCTTCTTCTGTTTTGATCTTGAATGAGATTATTGTGTAATAATATGCTATAAAGATAAAGAAGATAGATGGGCAAACCCTCCAGCAACAGAGAAGTCAGAAAAGAAATTTGGCTATGTGAAATGGTGTTTTAGGTTGTGTTTGCTTGCGTGCTGCTTTCTCTGTGATAGGGCCTGAAGACTTCTGCCCAGCCAGCTCATTCTGTACCTGCCATAGTGGAAACTGCCCACAGAATTGTTTGCTTCCTGTTTGCTTTGTGCTGGAATTTGAGTCCAAGCATGGAGCCTCTCCTGTAAGGAGCTGTGGGCCAGGCACTAAATGGGGAGACTGAGCACACCTCTGTTTTCTCCTCGGGCTGCAGATCTTCCTGACAGCGTTGGCAGCAGCACCTAGCTGGTCTCAGAGTGAGCTGCAGAGCAGCACGGACATTTGGAAAGGCTGGTGCTAAGCAGAAGTGACAGCCAGACATGGCTCTGTGTCAGGGCTGCTTTGCTCTGTTGTGCTGCCTGCCGTAGCGGGGTAGCAGGAGTGTATTTATGGTGGGAGAAGTGCTTGCAGTGATCCGAGGCTTTGAAGTGTTCAGAGGCTGTAGCAGCAGGTAGTTCTCCAGGGACACAGCTGGGTGCCTCACAGGTGGCTTTACAACAACCTTGTGTGTGATACCTAATAGCTGAGACTTCTCTGCTCATGCTGAGCAGTGTATTAGTTGTGGGGTAGAATTCCCTGAGGGTTTGAATTGTTTTATTGGTTCCAAGCAATTTTCTGTTTTGATTGGATTTTTTTTTTTTTTGGAATGAAAACGTATTCTTGACAGATCATTTAATAAAATGATGCAGTTAAAATTGATTAAGTTTTTCCTTTTGGGAAGTGTGTGTTCTTTGCAAGTGGGGAAAAAGAATGCACACTCCTTGATTGCTTTCTTTTACTATCAGGAGGCATGTGTGTTACATACACCCTGTGGTGGTATTATAAAAACACTGTATTTACAGTGTGAAGTGTTCATAGCAGCCTTGGGGAACAGAAAAAATTCGTATTTGAGTCTGAGAAGTCCTTTGCATCACCAGTGGTGTGTAAGAGCTCTGCCTCCCTTGCTGAGGATTACACCTTTTTCGTGGTATGGGATTTATTTTTGCCTTTTGTCCTTAAGTAGATAAATGCAAAAGGAAAACTACGAACCTGTAATAGGAGTATGATCCCTCTCCTGTTGTTTGCAGTGATGAAATCCTTTTAAAACACATAAACACCTTGGTCATCTGAAAGAATCTGAGCTGTAAAAGAATCCAAATGATCTTGGTCTCTCTCCCAGAGTGAGGATGCTCAGTAGGCTGCCGTGTTCATCCTAGACTGGCGTGATCATGTAACACTTAATAAGATACCTTTTATCTCTGATGTCTAAGGATGATGGAGGTGCATGTTTTGGATGTGTTTATTTGGCTTCATGCCTTGGAGTTGTGTATTTTTCATATTTACTGTTTGTCACATGGCTTATGGTAGCATGGGCTCTCTTAACATCTCACTGTTTTTCCATCTGCTGTGAAACTCATTCTTCCCATGAGGTATATAATGGTATCTTACAGAACTTTTGTATCTTCCAAATCCCAGTGATTCAGACTTGCTTTATGATTTTTTAAAATTTTAATTTTATTTTACCATAACTGAGTTTAACTCTTGTCTGGATCTTTAGTTGTTTTTCTAGTCTTGGTGGTCCTAGTCCAGTTTGGGACTAGGGCTGGTACTCAGAAAACCTGATTAACAGTGATTTTGGATACTTAATGAAAAGGAATTATATTGGTGAAATGTCTGGAATCTTTCTAAAATAAATGAAGTAGGTTCATTTGCTTATTATAGTACAGAAGAGCTGTTTTGAACCCTGTGTTTTGTTTTGACCAGAGTAGATTCTGCCTTCTGTATAATCCAGGGGTGGTTCTTTCTTCGTGCACTCAGATGTACAAATCAGATCATTAACTACTGAAGTAGGTGTAATGGGCTGTGAATTTCTGCTTTCAGTGAGGTCCCTTTTCTCAATTAGGTATGAAAATATGGAAAGGATGCTTAATAGACAAATAACATCCTTAATTTTCCTCCTGCACTTTCACTGGTGTAGGCAGAGTGGGTGGATGGCTTATTAACGAGAGCAGCTTTGGGAAATTCAGTGACTTGGGCTTGGCACTGGTGAAGACAGTGACATTTTGCCATTAGCTTGGATGGAAGCAGAGTTGAAACTTTCATTTGGGATTTCAAAAGTAGTTAGATTCAGTACTGTTCTGGGCTGGATATTTTGCTGTCATTTGGCTGGCTCCTTCAATTTCTTACTTTCTTGTCTAAGCAGTGGGGCTGGTTTGAATCTATGAATTCAAGGCTTATAGTCTGGCTTTGTTTATTCAGTGAGTAAATGTTTTCCCTATTGACGTGAAGCCCTTGCCAAAGGTCATCTGTTAGCTGCGGTGTGCAGTAAAACCTCAGTCCCATGAGGAATTCTTCCACCGTTTTCTCCGGGTATTATGGAGTTTACACTGCTCAGAAAAACCCAACAGCCTCTTCAGTAACAGTGTTTCCACTGTGTGCTCAATTCTGTGTGCAAGGAAGCGGCTATTTCAGAGCTACCTGAGAAACTTTCTTTCCTTATTCAGGGTAGGGAGGTAGTTGGCATGGAAAAAAACCTCATTATAGCAGATCCTGAGGAAGGCTGGCCTGTGTTTGACTTGTCTCTTACGCATGGAAATTTTACGTAGTGTGCTTTTATAGAGCACTTAAAAAATCATTTAAGTGAAGCTCCTCTAGCTCTGATGATAAGAGTTACCCTTTTGTGAAACTTGGAAGAGTTAATTAATCCAGTGACCAAACCCTTGTGTGCATGGACACAGAAGGGTGCATTTAAGACACTTGTTCTCATGTGTAAGATGACACAGTGAAGAAATGGAGATGGGTGATATGCCAGGGATTGTTTTACTCCTCACCTTTGTAGCTGCTTTGTGTCTTGAGAGGGATCTGGAAAAAACTGTCCATACTCTTTTTTTAATTCAGTTATGATAAGTTGTCATCAGAGCTGAATTAGTGGACACTGGTAAGGACCCAGAAGTACATCACACTGCCCCTACACGCTTGCCTTACTTGGGAACAACTGTGTTAAAGCCTCCAGGCTCACAAGTTCATCACTCACAGAAATTTGAATCAAACCCCCCTTGCCAATATTATTTGTTGTTGTTAATTCTTTCTCTTATGTGCAGGCTCTCTCTCCCAGGTCCAGCAGTGTATACAACCACTCAGATCCACAAATGAATGGGAAATTTCCAGCTGCTGACTTGCTGGTGCAGTGGTTTAACTCGCTGAACACCTCAGTGGCAGCTAGTTGGTCAGCTATTAATGTCTTGCCAATGGAAAATATCAGAACCCATGAGAACTGAATACTAATCTGTGTGGTTGTGTATGTGGTCTGTGTCTTCTAGGGAGGCTGTTGATTAAAGAAATCACATCTGTCTGAGCGTTAAAATGTTAATATTTACATTGCTGCATTACAGGAAATAAATCTGGATTTTTTTTGTCATGCATTTTAGCTGTATATCTCACAATTTTTGTGAGGGATTTTACTTATTCCCTTCTGATCTTAAGCAGAATTTGGGGATGGTCCAATAGGATCCTCACAAGAAGTTCATACTTCTACTTGCGTTTCTTTTTCAGTTTTCGAGAGAACATTTAAATGGAATGGTAGTTAAATAATCTTGGGAGCCTGTTTTTTCTCACAGATTAATAAATGGCAGTCAGTTACTATTTTTCTTTCTTTTTCTTCTTTTTTTCCCCCCTTCATAAAAAGAAGGAAGAGTGCCAATAACTTCACCATCTTTTATATTAGAACACTAACATTTGCTTAAAATGATCCTCTCTGTATTCTTACCTCAGGAGATATGATTTTTAGCTATTTGCTGGGAACATTGCTTCAATTTTGACCATTATGCATATTCTGTGTAATGTCTGCTATTCATTGCAGTATTCCAGAGAGGTTTTATTGGGGCAGATTCCTTAATGTATCCCTAACTGAAAAGAGAAAACAGATAACTAAAACATAATGATTTCAGTCATATCTTTCCAATGAAAGCCTTGGACAGTTGCTTCACTTCTAAAAATTTATTTTATTTTTAATAGAGAACTTCTCCCATCCTGTTCTTTTAAACAGGGCTTTCTGATCCTCGAGAGGTTTCTGTGGGCTGGTGTGAGCTGGTGCTGCTCTTACAGATTGAAGCCTTACCCTTTTTACTCCTACCATGTTTATGCACTGGTAGTGAAGGAATGAGCAGTGTGGGAAGGCCTTTGCATCAGTTTGCTTCCATTTGTCTGCAATTAATGTCCAGATTTGCAAATTCTGAGTTGATGACATAGGTCTTAGCTTCCCTATCAGATAGATCGAGTACAAGTCCTTCATCTCTGCAACCTAGAAAGATCTATTGGTGGTTTTTTTTCCCCCCATTACTGCTGTGAAGTTGGCAGTGGAAAATACCTGCTGTACCTGTAAATCTTACTTGTTGAAATTAGTTGATTTGCACAGGTATAATATATTCTGGTGTCAAAGCACTATCTTGTCAAAGGAGTGCAGACTCTTTCCTTTCCTCCTGTTACAATATTTCTGAAAGCTGACAGAGACTCTGTCAAACGGTTTCAAGGCAAAAAGGTATAATTTGTTTGGAATGTAGTGAATAATTATGCAGACAAAAATCATGCAACCACACTGGGAGATTTTCTTGAGAGAAGAAACAACAGCTTGTTCTGTGGGCTCTGCTGTGTGTGTATGTGTGTGTCAATGTGCTTCATTCTGCAGAGGCTTGTGCCAGCAGAAATCAGGTAACCAGTGTAGGTATCTAGGACATTAACTTCAAAGAATACATCCCAGGCTATTGGCAGAGCTCCTGGTCAGTTATTAATCTGCAGGAAGTCATTTATTGATGCTCAGGGGGAAGGATGCTATGAAGTGGCTTTTTTTAAATTCTGGGTGAAAGGCAGGTAAGTGCAGTGCAGCCAGTACAGGCACACCTCAGTTAGGAAATGAGAAACAAAACAGACCCAGGAGAGTAATCACTGAAATTAAGGATTGAGTGGCTTTTATTTTCTGGTTCATTTTGGAAGAGTTTCCTGGAGGTTTGTCTCAGAAGCCTGCAAATTACCATTTCTGTATCCTAGGTCTGTCTACCTGGTCCCAGCATTCCAGATCTCAGCATCGCAGGACGTCGTGTTCTAGAGATGAAGACCGGAAACCTTCTGAGGTATTTCTGGAATTTCACTTGCCTTTTGTTACATCTGTCAAAGTTCCTGTACACACAATCTATGCATACATGTTTTCTGGTAATGGATCATTTTTTTCTGAATTACATTTTTTTTATTTTTCTTCCCCCCCTACATTTTGGCTGGCACATATATCCCCTCCCTCACCCCTTCCTCCCCTCTCCCCCTGCCCCTGAAGATTAGAGAGTTCAGCTGTTGGCACAGCTACTGCCAGCACCAGTTTCTGTCTGTGAATTTTGTTGTAGTCTGACACCCATTCAGTATAGATGCAGAGTCTTTCTTGTGCTATTTTAGGCATCAGGGTTTATTTGCAGCTTGATTTGTGAACAGTAGAAATTTACATTAGGTGCATTTATTTCATAGTTTGTATCGGGGCTTGGTGTGTGTGATCTTTGCTAAAGTGCTTGTCAAACTGGAAATCTGCTTCCTGACAGTTCTGTGTTGTCTAGTGCTTTGAAGAAATACTATCAGGGGAGATAAAAATCTTTGAACTTTCCAGGTTGGATCAGCTGTTAGTAACACACAAAATGGGATCCATTTCTTTGGAAATGTTCTTGCTGAATCTTCCTGTCTTCAGGCAAAATACTACACTACAGACTTTGTAGAAGCTGAAAAGAAAGGACTAGCTCTGGGAGATGGAATTTCTCATTTATTGTACTTGCCCACTACATGTATTCCTTACACATTAGTGAGTGGTGTTGAGGAAAAACTGGTTTATTAATCTCCATAATGACAGTTTACCTAAAAGTCTCAGAGAAGAATTTTCACAAGGAGAGTCACATTCATTATTCAGTGTGAACTATGCCCGGTACTGGTGGTTTCCAAACTCCTTTGATTGTTGGCTATTAAAAATCTTTATTTGGTGAATGTGGAGATCCCTGGTGAATTTATTCTTGTTAGCAGTCGCTTGTTTTCCTTAGTTACCTTTTGTGCATCCCTTAGAAGCAACCCCTTACACCTGCTTTTGAGAGCTACCTTGTGAAAGGCTGTCGAGAAATTATCTGAGATAATTAGGAGTCTTGCTGTTGTTTTTTTGTGTGCTTCTGTTTTCTTCTCTCCCTTACCTTGCTTTTGCTGTCAGAATCTTTGCAGTTGTGTGCTGTTCTCTCATGTTTTCTGGGTGTGGATGAACTTCTCTTGTGCTTCCCTCTAGCTCTGCTCCACAGCATTTCCCCCCCTGCATTGTCCCCGCTCGCCGCAGCACGAGAAGTGCGTTGGCAGGGAAGAGACACTCGGAAACTCCCCGGGTGAAATCCTGGGCTCATTGAACTGGGTGGCAAAATTCCCACTGACTTCAGCGTGGCCAGGGTTTCACCCTTTAGCTTTGAAGTGTTCAGTGCTTCTGAGAGCCAGCACTTCTGTGAGCTCTGCTTTCCTCCAGGCACTCTGATTGCATCAGCAGCTAGAGCAGAAAGAATGGTGTCATGGGGCCACTGGCCTGGGAAGGAGTTTCTTGGCTGTCAGGTGCTGCATTAGCTTTGCTTCAGAGGGAGTCTTGTGACAAATTTATCCTGAGTTATTTTGGCTCTGAGATTGAGCAAGGTTTGTGTCCCATTTTATATTTTTAGTCTTCCTTTAATTTGACTTTTGATTGCTTTAAGTCAAATCACTTAAAAGTGCAGAATCCCCTGGCCAGCTGTGCTTGTTTGTTTTGTGAGCCCATTTGTGGCTTACTTTTCATTTAGTGATTGAAGCTTCATAGGACTTGTAATTGAATTGTTTTAAACATTTCATTATATTTCATTACCAGCATTCACCCTGTTCTTCATATGGCAATCTTTTTCTTTACTTTTTAATGTTGGCAGTTTTTCTAAACATGTCAAGACAAGTGTTAAGAGAAATGTCATGATTTTATGCTATTTTAATGACAAAACCCGAGTAGAAACAGAAACATGTAGACAGTGGGACAGTGTGTGTTGGGAGAGAGGAGAGGTTTCAAGATATGCAGTGTGGCAAGGCCAATCACACTTGAAATCATTCTCAGAAGTGTAATTAGCCATCAGATACGCTAAAATACTTCCCAAAAGTCCTGGGGTTTTCGGGTGTGTGAGTAGTGGATGACAGAAGTGGCTGCCTGGGTAGCTCTCTGTGTACATCTGGTTCTGCCTCAGGCACATGCAGCAGCAAGCTGGGCTGAGCTAACAGCATGACCATTGGTTTGGGGCTGGGAGGATGAGACACTTTGCCCCCTTAGCAGCCTCATAAGGGAGTCTAGGGGCACTTCTCTGAAAATCCAGAGTCTTTTCTTCTCCATCTGCAGCTTGGGGCTCTGTGGGTACTGGTTATGACCACCACAGACTGAGAAGTCTGCAGGGAGCTCTGCCTGTTGTCTTCTTGTCCTGGTGGTGCTTATTTTCTGTCACCTGGTTGCTTTTTAACCCTTTCCTTTGAATGAGGCATGGAGTAGTTAGAAATTAGTGTTGTGCAGGTGAGGAGGGCCTTGCCTTTTGTGGGAAGCAGAGTGGGAAGGGCTGGAACTTGTGTCAGCAAGTGCAGGCTTGTAGCTGGGATGCCTGTGATAGCAGCTTTCTGCAATGCCAACAGGCTGAAGCTGCAACAGCAGTGCCACAGCAGGCCTGCCACAGGAGTGAATCCCTTTTTATTTCATTCTGTGGCTTGTTGAAAACAGCACGGCTGCTTGTTCATGGCTGCTAGCCCACAGGTTGCCAAGCATCCTGCTGGCTGTAGAGCTGGATGCCTTTGCAAAGGCAAAGGAAGATTACAGCTGTGACACGGAGGTGCCTGTAGCTGATTGAATAAATGCCTGTGCTGAACAGAGAGCTGCCACTAGAATTGCAGTTTGGGTCTTACATTTTTTAATCTTTTGGGTTATTTTTATGAGTACTTGCGCGAAGAGTCATCTCCTTAGAATTTCCTCTTGCGGCTGGTCATGGTGGAGTCACGCCTTGACTTTTACCACAGGGAATTTCTACAATGTCTTGGTATGAATCAGAGCTCAAATAATTTAAAAAAAAATTAAAAAATTAAAAAATCCTGGGAGCAAAAATGAATCTCACTTGTGCGGCTGTTTTACAACTTGGAGCTCCTGCAGTGGGTAACACCTTTTAGAACAAGCCTCCAGTGCAGGAGGAGTGCCAGGACCTGTAGTGCAGTTAGGTGAAAGTCATCCTGTCAGTATTTGTGCCTCAGCCACCCCTCTCCCTGTCATGAAGCTAAACCCTGTTGTGCAGTGGGCTGGGCTAGTGCACTGGTGGTACAGTGACCTTGTTCCACACTGTGCTCCATGGTTACCCTGAAGCTGTGAATCGTAGAGTGTCGATATCGAATGTCAGTGTCTCTGTTTTTCTCTCTTGGTCACTCTCTTTGCAGGTGTTCAGAACGGACCTGATCACTGCCATGAAGTTACATGACTCCTTCCAGCTGAACCCTGATGAATACTATGTGCTGGCAGATCCCTGGAGGCAGGAGTGGGAAAAGGGAGTTCAGGTGCCAGTTAGCCCAGGGACCATCCCAGAACCAGTAGCCAGGTATAATTTGGAGGAATGTGAACAAATAAACACACGTTTGTGCTAGCAGCTTATGTCTACATTGCCTTGGCTTCCTGAGCTTTGTTGCACAGTGCCCAACTAGGAAGGTGTTGATTCTCAGAGATGAAGAGCAGCCTGCCTCACCTTTTGGAATGGTCAGAGAGGTCAAGAGTCGGGCCTGTTCCGCCCATGTGAAATACAAATGTCAGAGAACTGTTTTTGGCAATACACTACCAAGGAGTCTGATGACAGAACCTTAAAAATAGCTTCTATTTTTAAGCCAGACTTGAGCTCATTTATCATTGCTGGAAGAGCCCTTGTCTGGTGTTCCCTCTGCTTATTTCCAAGCCATAGGAACTTTTCAAGGAACAATTGGACAAACCAGGCTTACGGGCTAGAGAAAACACAGCATTTATTTTTTTTGGTACAGTTTTTTTTGTGGTTTCTTTTATTAACCTGAGAAATTGATTGTACAACATTTCAACTGTTTTAAGAACCATCCAGATGTTCATGTAACTAAATAATGTGAGATTTTCTAGCTCTTATCCAAAACCCCCTTATTTTCTTTGCCATGTTTGTTACACTTAGATAACTATTTCCTGTATCAAATTAAACACTGCAGTTCTAAGGGCAGGAGTGTGCTGCAGCCCATTTTATGATTACTTGGGATTGGAGAAAATAAGAGTAAGGATTTTTGCCATTTAATCATTCTAGACCTTTGGGTCAGTCCAGGCTGGCCCGTAAGGCATTACCTAACAACCACCTGGTGGGACCACAGCAGCTCAATCCTTGATACATAGCCAAAAATTTGTGTGATGGAACACTGATTGCTTCTTGTTAGGTCTGTATCTGTCAGATTTAGCCTTGGATTAAGGGGAGGCCATAGCAGGTCCAGGTACTCACTTGGGAGAGAACTGTTCTCTGCCAAAGCCCAACAGAGATGTTACTCCAAATTTTAGCTGGTAAAAGGAAAAAAAGGCATCACAGTTGTAGGTATTGGCGCAGCAGGCACCACTGCTTGTTTTCTGCTGAGCTGTCTTGTGTTGTCCTGCTGCTGAGCAGCTGCTGGTCAGAGGGGCCCATTGATGCCTGATTATTGTCCTCACAAAACACTCAGAGTGCAGGAACTGCTCTGTGCCTGACTTTGGCAGGGAAGGAGGGATGGTCCCTACATGGAATAAGCAATAGGCAGGTCATGGTTAGTGTAGGATAGAAGCCAAGGGTGTACAGGAAGGTGGTGCTAGTAAGGACCATAACAGTGAATAAAAGGTGTGACTGGTGGGGCAGAGGAGCAGCAGAAAGGAGTTAGGCTGTGTGGAGGTTCAGTGTGAACACCTGTTCAGATGGACAATCCAGCTGAGTGGCTTTCAGTGTAGTAAGGGTAGCCTTGTTTTGACTTCTTTCTAGCACAGAAATAAAGCCAGGAAAGGGAGTTGTTTTGCTTGTTTCCTCTGTGCCACTACTATGGCAGGGTGCTGCCCAGAGGTTATGATTTCTGTGGAGAGGTACTCTGGCAGGAATTTATGATACAGAAGATTTGGAGAGCAGTGCCCAGTTTAAAGTACATTCTCTGTGAAAAAGCAGTGGTCTGTAATATTTGAACACAGTGCAGTATGACCAGAAACAGTTTGGACAGTGCAGTTAGCCTGGCAAGGTCGTTCATGTTTGTATTTTTCATAGCACCTCAGAAGCTCCAAATTCAGCATTTGGCTCTTGCTCACCATTTCTTGTTGTCTGAAATAAGCTAGAAGAGGAGAAGCTTTAGGGATGTACAACAGCGAAACAGGTAGAGAATTTACAGAGATCTGTTTGTGCAAAGACAGCAGTAGCAGATCAGGGTTTCTGCTAGGAGTGAACACATTTGACCTCAGATGGGGGCAGTATAGTGGGTTGTGCAGGCTGTCCCGCTCCTTGTGGAGTTTAGGCTGTTCCCAGCAGAGAGTTGTGGCAACACAGAGTGTTGCAGTCTCCTCTCTGGTAGCACTAGCACCCAAAAAATCATCTCCAGTGGTAGTGCAGGTGGCAGGCATTTGGCAGTGTGGCCTGTTGCTCCTGGAGGTACCAGGGTTGTGTTGTGAAGTGGGTTTCATCCAAACTCAATTTCAGTGTGTGCTGTTAACTAAGAGAAAAGGCAATATCCTCTACTGAGACAGCCAGAAATTCTTCTTTTTCCCATTAATGTTCTTGTGGTCAGTATTTTAGTTAAACAGATGGATTTAAAAAAAAGCCTTAAACCAGAGTTTAACGTGTGGATATATGGTAGCCACTATGTAAATACAGTGTCTCTGATTTGGCTTTAAACAAGTGTGAATTTCAGGTAAGAGTAAGCACAGCTCTGTCTTCTAATATTTAATTTTATTTAGAATTCTGACAGTGAATTGGATTTCTAGACAATTCCAGTTGAGTTCTTAGAATACCACCAATCAGTTATGGAAGTGCATGGAGCTGTTTTCCCATCCAGTGGTGCCAGGTGATTGCTGGGATGATTAGGTGGCTGCTGCTGGTGCTTGTTAGTCACTTAGAGCAAAGCATTTTGACTTTTCTAGAGCTGAGCACTCCTCATGCCTGCCTGCCTGTCCGTTTCAGAGTGGTGTCAGAGACAAAAGCTGTCACCTTCACACGGCCCAGGAAATACATCGTGTCCTCCGGCGCGGAGCCTCCGGAGCTGGGCTACGTGGACATCCGCACCCTGGCAGACAGCATGTGCCGCTATGACCTCAATGATGTGGACGTGGCATGGCTGCAGCTGGCCAATGAAGAGTTCAAAGAAATGGGTGAGCTGTGAGCTTTATTTTTAAAGCTTTATTTTTAAGGGGGGCAGCAGTGGGATACAGGAATGAGGAGACAGTAATCGTATGAGTTGGGGTAGCCATGAGAAAGATAGATGCCTTCATAACTCCTGTGTTGTATCTGCTCAGAGTCTGGCCACACGTTTTGTTTTTTTCTTTGCTGCTTTCCATCTCACAAAGTTCCTAGTTTGCCATCTTGGTTCTCAAAGGGAGCATCAGAGAGACCACTCAGGTACTTTTTCCAGGTAGTCCTGTTTATCTATTTTTCTCTTCATCACAAATCTCTGTCATTATTTTAGCTCGTGGTGTTGAGTGCAGAGAAGGCAAGACAAGTTGTTTGGCAGGTTTAGAGAATCTGTGCCAGCTGAGTGGCTCAGGGAATTGGACAGTAAGGAATTCCTGCACTGATTTATTGGAGGGAATTCCCAAGTCTCACCGTGACTGTGTGCTGTAGTTCCAAAGCAGGAGGAGGAACTGTCACAAGGGGAGCTTTTCTGCAGAATGGGTTCTGTGTGGGAAAGGACAGGGGTGAACTGGAATGTTTTCTAGGTAAGGTGAGTGCTTCAGGAGAGGGTTTCAGTGGAACTGCATAGGATGTAAGTCAGCACAGAACTTCTACCACATTGTTTGGCGGAGGGAAAACGCTGTGCCAGATGGAGGACGTTGGTGTTTGCATGTTGGTGAACACTTTTGGTTTTTGTTTTGGCACTGTGGCAGCTCCTGCAGTTTAGTCAAATGTGTTTTATCTGGCTGTAGCCCATAGGTGGCATAGCTGAAGAACTGGTAAACCACCAAACGACCATTTATAACTATTTCTCCTTTCTGAACCAACACAGGAAAGAAGCAGATGCTGTCTTGGCCCGGTCTCTTATCCAGGCCTTTTTTCCAGATCTCACATCAGCCCTACTCAGGTTTAGTGTTAGGCTTAGAGAATTTCAGGAGAACAGCAGCAGCAAATTCCCTTGGCTTTCCTTGAGGGGAGAAACAACGTTTTGTTGTTTGTTTGGTATCCTTCTATCCAATCTGTCTATCTTTTGCCAAAAGCAGATGAGGGCTCCTACAGTGGGGTGTGAGCAGCACAAGAGGGGCAGATTTGTACTTCTGTAAAGAGCCCCATTCTGCTACACCAGCATAAACTTTAAAAGTACATCCTGCACATGGCACAGTGAACAGCTAGAATTTGTTGGATCTTCTGTTGTGGTGTAGTTTCTTGTAGTTTGTTTGCTCTTAAATTGTTACCCACTCAGTTTTGCTGTATGCAAAGGGAAGGAAATGCTCCTGTCAGTACCAGGCAGGGTGTGGGGCTCTTGAAATGTGCACGGGTGCTTGGTCAGACACTGCACACTACAGATACTAAAATGGGCATTTGAGAAGTGAGCTACTTCCTGATCTGCACCTGGAGCACTTCCTTATGGTGTCCCTGGGGCCGTGAATTCCCTGTTTTCTTTGTAGAACTGCTTCAGGTGCTGAGAGCATACAGTGGTTCTGTAAAAGAATGACTGCAAACATCTGAGCAGGAGCTGCAGCCCCTTCTTCCCCTTCTGTGATCCTTGCAAACACACAGGCAGTCAGTCACATCTCTAAGGGTCACTTACAAAGATAGATAGATAGAATTCAGTTGCAAGCTGGTGTAAAACCTGCCATCATCTGCTTTGCTGGTGCAGCAGTTCTGGGTTGCAGGGCAAAATCCTTTCATCAGCAGGATTTTGGATGTTCCCTCTTGCTACTTTTCAGCTGCTCAGTTTGGGTAGTATGAGATGCATTGATCCCTGCTGCAAGGATTTACCTGTCAGTAAGGGAAGCTGGGAGTACTTTTGTGGAGTGTTTGCCTTCTGATGTGGAGGAGCTAGAGAGGTTTTTTATTCTTTCTTTTGTGGAATTTTTGGCTGCTTTTTACAGGGAGAGCTGAAAGGAGAGTTTTCTTAATAAAACGCCCATCCTGAGGTTGCCATCTCCTCTCTGTCCTGGTTTCAGTGAGGATAGAGGTAGTTTCTTCTCAGTAGCTGTTACAAGTGCTGTGTTTTGGATTCCTAATGAGAATGGTGTTGATAGTACACTGATATTTTGGGGTCTGTGGTTATCCTAAGTCAAGGGCTTTTTTTTTTCTTGTGTCATGCTCTGTCAGTGAGGAGGTGAGCAAAAGAAACTGAGAGCATAGCCAGGACAGGTGACCCAAACTGACCACAGGGATATTCCACATGATAGAAGGTCATGGCCAGGATATAAACTGGGGGAGTTACCTGAAAAGGGAGGCTTTATATTTCAAAGCAAAGCTGAATTATAAAATACCACAGCATAATGGGTCTGTAGCTGTGTGTCATGAATAGTTTTCAGATGGATGCTGTTGGAAAAGAGAAAATTTCAGATTAGATCTTTCATTTAGTTACTGTCCCAGATTTGATGTTGCATTTATTACGGCTATTATTTTCACTGTTTAAAACAAATTAATTTATTGTTGTAGCAGGGTCTGATGGAGGCCTCAGTTGGGATTGCATCCTGTTCGGCTGGAACTTGTGATAAACCAACAACTGTTGTTAGAAACTGCAGATTAGCTCCAAGTATCATAGCAGATTTTGTCATTGATTTTTCTCCCCCTGCTCCATTACTTTTGGTTGAAAATACTTGGAAATCTTTCAACAAAGAGTCAACATCTGGGTGGCAAAATTGAAGCAAAAGCCATAAATGGTCTTGTGCCAGAAGGAAAAATGAGAACAAGACCAGGAAGCCAGATCAGTCTTGGAAAGTTTTCCTTAGAATTTGAAAGATTTGGACACTCCACTTCTGTTAGCTTAATGCAGTTATAAGACAACTTAGCAATTTTTTTTACAGTGTCCCTGGCTTATGCTGGAACAGGCACGATTGGGAATGAAATGTGTTTGTGTGGGGATTGTCTGTGTCTACTCAGCTGTTAGGAAGAAAGGTGGAGCTGTTTGTGGTGATGGTTGTCACTCTTTACTTACTGTTACTGAAGAACTCCTGTTTTGCAGGGATGCTGGAGCTGGACGAGTACACCATGGAAAGGGTGATGGAGGAGTTTGAGCAGCGCTGCTACGATAACATGAACCACGCCATCGAGACGGAGGAAGGGCTGGGCATTGAGTATGATGAGGATGTTGTCTGTGACGTCTGTCAGTCTCCAGATGGAGAGGATGGCAATGAAATGGTGTTCTGTGACAAATGCAATATTTGTGTGCACCAGGTACGGCAGCAGCAGGGTGTAGGGGGGGTCACAGAGACTTTTCCAAAAGGGCAGTCAGTAGGGACACAGTTGGGGTTTATTCCAGGTAATTTAACAGAGAGCTGTGCTAAAGAAGCACTGCTGTGTGCCACTGTGCTACTTCAGAAGTTTTCTTAAGAGATAAAATTTCAGCCTGTTTCCATGGATGAAGCTTACTCTGGCAGGTGCCTTCCCATCAGCCTGTCCTTCCTTCCCAGCTTTAATAAGTTCTTGTTGTCATTCAGTGTTTGGAAAAACTTGTCTGGTGAGAAGGAAACACATTTTCTGGCATATGTTACTTAACTGCTTTTGTAGTAATGATAAAGGACTAGCTCCAAGTACAAGTGATTATCCCACAAGATAGAGTAAAGTTGGTATTTTCAGACCTGTGGGCTTTCTCTGATCACATCAAACCTCCCACTTAAGTGTGTATTTAAAGCTGATAGTTACTGGGATAGAGGGCTCTGTAAAGATGCAATCTTCTGAAAAACGCACTCTTAATTAGTTGCCATCCTGCACTTTTCCCTCTGAGTAAAAACAACTTTGAGAGTTGTGTGAAATCAGCTAAGCAACAACGTGGTGTTGGCTTTGTTCTCTCTGCCCCTGCTGCTTTGGGGATGCAGGCATGCTATGGGATCCTGAAGGTGCCCGAGGGCAGCTGGCTGTGCCGGACCTGTGCGCTGGGCGTCCAGCCCAAGTGCCTCCTGTGCCCCAAGAAGGGCGGTGCCATGAAACCCACCCGCAGCGGCACCAAGTGGGTGCATGTCAGCTGTGCTCTCTGGATTCCAGAGGTGAGTGCTGGGCCTGGGATTCTGGGAGAGGAAAAGCCTCCTTAAAGCGTTGATCAGCTTAGAAATGAAGTATAAAAGCCTCTTGGTTGGGTAAAAAGTCTGGCGAGGGATGATGCTTCACCTGTAAAGAAACTAATTAAATCCCTTTTGTCAGTCAGAATTAGGCTTTGGAAAATGAGGCCTTTGCTGCTGGCAAAGCTCATTTAACAAGGACACCAGATACCATTTCGCTTTGTAAACAGAACATTAAAGGTGAATCAGGAAGGTTCGAATCTGACAGAATTCCTGTGGGTTCTCATAGTGTTCAGCCTGTATGATAATCTTAAATTCATGGGCTTCACCTTGAAACTGATTTGTTTGTTCACAAAGTGAGAAATTTTGTTTTTTTTTTAAAAAGCATCTTAGATCCTTATAAACTGAGGAATTTGGGACACACTAAGTTGAATATACCCACAAGGCATGTGACTTCTTTAATAAGATAAAATTGTTTCTCTCTTCAGTTAACAGTGTCATAGTCACTCCAATTTTTTAACCACTTTTCTCTTAGGTGAGCATCGGAAGCCCCGAAAAAATGGAGCCCATCACAAAAGTTTCCCACATTCCCAGCAGCAGGTGGGCACTGGTGTGCAGCCTTTGTAATGAAAAAGTTGGAGCTTCTATACAGGTAATTTAACCACACAAACAGCCACGTTTTCTTTTGTCCATTTTAGCAGAGAGAAAAACGTGTTACTGGTTGTTACTATGGACTTAACTGACCTGATCTGCACAGAGCATTTTAGACTGGGCAGTGTTGTTTCACGTGCATATTTATATTGGATTGTTAGTTGTGAGGTACCTGTAGATCCTTTACAGTGGAAAATCACTCAGAAATGTTAAATAACCTGTTTAAGAAAGATTTTAAAATCTAGCAAGACTGAGAAAATGTATTACCAATCCTCAGATTTTTGAAAGAGGAGACACTGGGACAGCAGACAAGACTTTGATCTCCTTTCCTTGAGAATAAATGATGAGGGAGTGTAAGGACAGGTGACCCTTTTGGGGCAGTGTTGTGCTTGTGTAGAAGAAGACAGTAAGATGTAGCTTAGCATTTGTGGTTATGCTCCTCATCCTCAGAGCACTTCCAGCAGCAAAACAATCCTCAGGAAGCTCCCTGAGACAGAGAGGAATGATACTACAGTCTCATAAGGAGGCTGAAGTAGAGCTCTTTCTTCTGGGACTAGCCTGGTGTTACAGGATCCACAGTGGTCAGATCAGACACAAAAATTGCTCAAGTCTTACACTACTTTGAAATTAGTTTATATCCATTTCCCTTTTCTCCTCTGCCCCAGGTTATTTGATTGAGGCTGCCCGAAAGAGCTGTAAACCAGCAATGCAGCAGTAGTTCCAGTGAAACCTATCACAGTGTACTTGTATGTGAGGAATGCATGAAATAATAAGTGTTAACTAGAGAAAATAAATCTGTCCACAGCATATAAATTTGCAACCATAATCCCTTCTTGCAGAGCCATCCCCTTCCTCTTGGCTGCTGTTAGGTAGCTGAAGCTGTTTTTGTCTGTTCTCCAGGCCACCTTCTGATATATGCACAACAATTAGGAAAAGTGGCAGCTGGAAGTGTGTGTCAGGCTGGTCAGGGAGAAGCTGCAATAAGCTGGGAAAAACATGACTGCATATTCCCCCAGGTTCAGCAGATTTCCTCCCTGTGAGACAGGCTTCCCCCTCTTCTCCCCATAAAACATGAGCTGCAGTAAGAGCTAGTTATGGCTAAAGCACTTCTCTGTACTGCCCCTGTTCCAGTTGGGATGCTCCTGGCCTGTTTGTTGGTAGGAGAGGAAAGGGCAAAATATGCTTTGGTGTTTTTTAATGTTGCTTTTATTAAAGACTGCTCATTTGAAACCTGTGCAGTTTAAACCCTGCCATACCTTTTTAAGCCATCTGGCTGCTGAGTCAACCTGAGCAGGAAAACCCAGAGGAGAGAGATTTGGCTTCTGTACAAAGCACTGTATAAACATCCCAGTGCACTGTGTTCCTCTTTCAGGGTCGGTGGTTTGGGTTAAGCATAGTTTTGTTTCCTAGTTAGAAGCACTAATGCTCATTTCCACTTTAAATCCTGTTCACCAGAGGTGTGAGTGGGTCCAAACACATATGTATATGTTTGTCTATATATACATATTTATATGTATTTAAACCTTTCAACTGGTGGTATGTGTGATAGCATTTTGCAAAAGGAAATTAGATATAATGGAAATGAAGTGCTTAATTGGCTGAACTAGTGCCCATCACTCTATGATGGCTGGGTTCACTGAGCAGGAAGAAAAATTACAACATTTGAATTTCCTGTTTTCCTCTTCTTCAAGGTGAAGTGAAGGCTGTACTCAGTGAAGTAATGGCTGACAGTGATTTAATATTTGACATTCTAAAATTGGGATAATGGGGGGAAGAATTCCCTCTGGTTGAGGCCTTTTGGATAGCATGGGTCCAGGTGCTGGGAAAGACTGAAATTAAAAATCTCAGACTGGCCTGGAGCCACCACAATATACTTCCCCCTGCTGGTGCTGGCACAGTGCAAAGGGGAACACTTTACTTTGGGTATCAGTGTTGTACACAAGTGGCTCTGGTGTCAGTAGGAGTGTTCCTTTTGTGGCTCTTTGTGCATGGAACAGCATGGTGGGGCTGGAGGTTAAACACTCCTGTCCCTCTGGGCCACTTGATCCTGGCCTGAAAGCACTCAGTCATAACCCTAATTAAGGAGAGTAATGCAGCTTAGAAGCAGAACACAGTGACAGGGTTCTTCTTCCAAAGCAGCCCTGACTTCTCCAGTAGTTTTAGGCAGTGTGGCTCCTTAACTTCACGTTTATTTGGTTAATTGTAATTTATTTTCCTAGTGTTCAGTGAAAAACTGCAGAACCGCCTTTCACGTCACCTGCGCGTTCGACCGCGGCTTGGAGATGAAAACCATCTTGGCAGAGAACGACGAGGTGAAGTTCAAGTCGTACTGCCCCAAGCACAGCTCCACCAAGAAAGCGGATGCTGAGACACCGAGTGAAAGCCCAGGTCAGGAGAACAGCAATGGGATTCAGGACACCTCTCTTCCTGCCCACATGGACCCTTTCCACAGCATGGATCAAAACCAGGAGGAGGCCCACAGGGTCAGCCTCCGCAAGCAAAAGCTGCAGCAGCTGGAGGATGAGTTCTACACGTTTGTGGAGTCTTTGGAAGTGGCCAAAGTGCTGCGGCTGCCTGAGGAGCCGGTGGAATTCCTTTATCAGTACTGGAAACTGAAGAGGAAATCCAATTTCAATAAGCCTTTGATTACCCCAAAGAAGGATGAGGAGGACAATCTGGCTAAACGGGAGCAGGACGTTCTGTTCAGGAGGCTGCAGCTCTTCACACACCTCCGGCAGGACCTGGAGCGGGTAAGCCCCGGAACTGCCTGTGCTGGCCACAGGCAGCCGAGTTCCCAAGCTGCAGCTCAGCTCAGAGCTGTGCTGGCAGGCAAGACCATTAACACTAAATTTCTCCAGAGCAAAGCAATTGCCCTTTGCACACAGAGGTCAGTCCCAGTGCCAGCAGGTCTTGGCGTGTAGCATTCAATCACCTGCAACTGGACTGTCGTGTTTTTGCTTGTGCTTTTTACTGATTAACTCTGATGGCTGTGGACTGTACTGCAGCCCCCAGCTGAAGCCTTTTCAGCCTTTAAGGGCTTTCCATGCTCCTTTCATCCTGTGAAAAGCATGATGAAACTTACCTTGATTTGCAGCAGGTCTATTTTTCATTGGCATACCAGAGTAGGATGATGTTTCCCTGGACTGTGTAGGTTTGGGAGATAAATGATGTTTGATTCTTTTAGGTTTTGAATGTTTTAAAAAAAGTTCAGTAGAATCAGTTTGGTGTTTCAGTAAGTACATCTGATCCTGAATTCTTTTCTTTTTGGGTTAATTTAAGGGCTCTCAGAGCCATAAAGAACACTGAAATTAGCTTTTCATATTTCTACAGCACATTGCTCATGTAGGCCATGGACGAAAGCTGGCTCAGGAAGTCTTACCTCAGTAACCTGTAGGTGAACCAGAGCCTTTCTTTCATAATACTGTCTAATCTTTAAATCAGGACAGCAGGTTCTCATGGATGTACTGCATCCTTTGTAAAGGATCCTGGTGCCTAATTACTCTTATAAAGAATTGCTGTAGTTTTTCTTCTGATTTTTCTCCTAGTTTCAACTTCAGCCTACGGCTCTTCTGTAGCTGTTCTGATGGCCCAGATCTTAGCTGTTACCTGGGATCTTTTCTTCCTGCTCCATGTGCTCAAACTTTCTTATCATTTTCTCTTTGATCAGCTAAATAATTAGTTTGTAACTATGTACCCTGGATCTTAAATTATTCTGTGTGTATCCTTTCCATTCCTAAATGTGATGCCAAAACAGGATACATGATTTTAGTAATATTTTTTAATGTTTTACTACTCTGTTCCCACTGATGGTACATTCAAGATAATTTAGATTTTTAAAAAAAGAACCTTTGCAAAAACAAACACACTTGTTACGTTTCTCCAGGTCAGGCCACAAGGTTGTAATTCACAGGGCACCATCCTGTACTGAGAGAGAAGCCTTAGAATCATCCAGCTGTACTTCTCTGTGATTCCCTCATCTGGGAAGTGTTTAATACTGAGACATTTCCCTAGATTTTTTGTGTGTGTGACTCAGGCGTTTGTAGAAGTTACCTCTGTGCTGTGGTTCTCCAAATCTGATGGAACAATCTGTCAATTAAATTGCCTGTCAATTCAACAGGTAATTTGTCAGTGCAACAGACTGTTCTCTAAGAATTGTGTTGAAGGTGGTTAAATTAATTACTAACTTGTTTAAATGGTGTGTGGTACTCCAGCTGAAGTAATTCAAAGCACAGATAGGGCAAGATCCTGGGAATACAGTTCCTGTAAAACCCATCCCCTTGCTGTTTTCCAGGTGCGTAACCTCACTTACATGGTGACGCGGAGAGAAAAAATCAAGAGATCTGTTTGCAAAGTTCAGGAACAGATATTTAACAGCTACACAAAGCAGCTGGAACAAGAAAGAGTTTCAGGTATGCTTCAGTGTTCCCTTCCTTATATTAGACCACAGGGACAAGGTTTGCTTACAAGCTGTGAAGGACAAACAGGGCCTCATTTGTTCTCATTTCATTCCCCAGAAGGATGAATACCTTGAAAATTGCTGCAGTGGCCAGATTATCCTTTAACTATTGAGTAATTAATAAACCATATTTTAGATGGCATCAGTGAGATCCACTTGCTGGTTGCATTTTGCCTCTGTCTCTGAGGGGTGTCTTTGTCTTAGTGGACAGAGCAGTGCTAGGACTTGTGTTTGCTACAAGTGTTAATTAGGTGCAGGTACAGGAAAACAAAGCCACACCAGCAGGCTGCTGTGAAACCATGACACAGCCACAGAGTTGTGACCTCAAAGTGCAGGACAGGCAGCCAAATACCCATTTCTGACGTGAACATGTCAAGCACGAGGAGCGGAATTAAAATAGGTACATTGCTAACAGGTATTTACACAGCTGTGGGATTGCTTGACTTGAACGTAGTTTGCTTCCATGCAGGTGTGCCTTCCTCATTCTCCTCCATGGAAAACACGGTGTTGTTCAACAGCCCATCGCTGGGCCCCAATGCCCCCAAGATCGAGGACCTGAAGTGGCATTCTGCGTTCTTCAGGAAGCAGATGGGCACGTCTCTGGCCCACTCCTTGAAAAAAACGCACAAGAGAGACAGGGTAAGGGACAGGTCTGGCAATGACAGCAAATCCCTGCTGGGGCAGCCCAGCCCCAGGGAAGGAGGCGCAGCTCCAGGCAGCTTTCTAAATTTTGACAAGACCTTTGCTGAGACACGGCTCGTATCGGCACAGCAGAAAAACGGCGTTGTTATACCAGAGCACAGGAAAAGGAGAGACAATCGCCCGCAGTGCGAGGTGGCCAAGGCAGAGCTGAAGGAAAAGACTTCTAAACACACCCACAAACCGCTGAGACCCACAGAACTCTCTCAGAGGCAACTGGAAAACAAAAGGGCTGTGAACCACTCCGGTGGTAGGTCAGCGCCTGGCACTCGGAGGGATATAGTGCCTAAATGTAACGGGGGTCTGGTCAAAGTAAACTCTAATCAGACAGTCGTAAAAGTGCCTACCGCACCCACGAGCCCAGGGAAAAACTGGGGCGGATTCCGAATTCCAAAGAAGGGGGAGAGGCAGCAGCAGGGCGAGAGCCTGGAGGAGGCCTGCCGCCAGAACTCCGGCTACCCCTACCTGGGCGTGGGCAGAGCTGCAGCGAAGGAGAGGACAAAAAGCAAGTTAAAGCCTGACAGTGAGAACGATGGGTACGTCCCCGATGCTGAGATGAGCGACTCGGAGACGGAAGTGGCTGAAAAGAAGTGCAGGCAGCAGAGGCTCAGCCCCAACAGCAGCATCGGCAGGAGGACGGACATTATTCGGAGGAGCATCCTGGCAACCTGACTGGACACTGGCACGGGGTCAGTAGAGTCACTGCCTACAAGCCAACTCCACCTTACTCATCAGTGTGAGAGAGGAGCATTCTTAGAGCTACAGATTGGCAAACTGAAAGCCCATTTTTTTTCTGAGTTGTATAAATATGTTTACATGCACTTAAAGCTGTTTTAAGCTCTTTTTTTTTTTTCTTGTTTTTTTTTTTCTCCTCTGCCCCATCCACACCACCTCACCCTCCCCATTTCTGTGAGAAGTTGGAGTCTCCCTTATTTGAAACTTTCCTGAGTAAGCAGAAAAGTGACAGGAGTTGAGATGCACAGAACTCACAAAAATCTTTTAAAAGGGGCTAGGGTGGGTAGGAGGAATCAGGCTGCGTTCATCCCTTCTAGCTAAAAGGCACTGAAAATTTTACTCACTTCCCCTGACTTCTGGAAAAGCACAAGCTCTTAATTTAACTTGTGAGTATTGAATGGAAGATGGTTGTTAGACCATGCTGCACTGCACTGGTAAATCCCATTAGAAATGCTCCCTATCCCTGGGCAGGGGCAGCTCTCTCCTCTCTCTGCAGAATGTGTTCTGTTGTGTTCAGTTTGAGCACAGGTGGCAGCTCAAACCCCTCCCTACGCTCCAGAGTTTACATGTGAATGATGACCAGGCACAGCCACAACGTTGCACTGGAGGAGGAGGAAGGGACAGGGCAGGGCTTGGAAAGATTGGCACTGACACAAAGTGGCTCCCAGATGGCTCAGTTCTGAGCAAGGGGCAGGTCTGGGGGTTCCAGCACTAACCTGTCACCCTAGTCAGGCACTTGCCTTTGGGAGTGTGATGACAGTTCCAGACAAAAGTTTTCGATGGCACTACACAGGAGGATTTCCCAAAGGCCACCACAGATGCACTAATGATATGTCCTGGGAGAGTCAGGCTTATGACACTAAAAGGTTGCTTTAAATGGACACGAATATATATTTTTAAATAGGGTAAAATGCAAAGGCAATACATTGTGATTAGCTCTTTACAGTCATGCAAAGAAGAAACTATTTCGTTCTATTATGGACTAGATTTGATGGAAGAGGGAACTCGTATTCTGATTGTGTACTTTTTTAATAATTGCAAGTGGCAATAATGAGTAAGATGTGAGCAATAATATGAACAGGTTGTGAGGATACTGTTCTGTACCAAGTGGAGCACACACACCGCAGTGGAGCGTTAGGACTCTGTAGATTTTGGAATTTTTCCACAGATGTAGGAGAGATATGTACTGGTGAAGAAGGTTTAGCAGAAATGTGTTAACAGAGAGACAGGCAGGAGAAGAACCTCCTTCTCCTCCCCCTTCCCACTCCCAGCCTGCTGTTACAGCATCCACTCACCTTGGAATGCCTGACCCTTGCCTCCTGAGGAGGGAACACTGACAACACAGAATTC
>PYHW01010720.1:377735-398328 GCA_013186435.1 Turdus rufiventris | reverse complement strand
TCACCAGAATGCATCCCTATTTTAACTCTGAAGTCTTAACCTTTTCAAGAAGGGGAATTTTATGTAAGATATTACACTTTCAAAATCCTATTGCTGGTCCCAAGAAGTCAGAGTAACAGAGATGAAAGGCAGGAAGGGCACTGGTGACTGAGGTTACATTGTCACTCTTGGGATGTGTTCCAAGTGTAAACAGCAGACAGAAAGGAAGACAGCAGACAAAAGGAAAAAGCCAAGAAGTTCTACTCAACATCTAGCAACATTCTCCAGGCAGGCACTGGTATTTTCCATAAGAAAGAAGCTCATGACTACACAGGAATTGTCAAGCCATAGATGGAATACCCTAAATTTGGATTCTGAGTAAACCTTTAACCTCACACCCCTTGGACAGAGGTACCTTCTTGATTTGCACTATATTATGAACACTAACGTTGTGCAGAGTGAATGCCTTAGCTGCTTTGTCCCCTGGCACTGAGGGCAAAAAGCTTTGTGAGGTTTCCAGTGGAGCTGACCCCAAACCAAAAAGGCTGCGGTACAACCAGCTCTGTAGGTTAGTTTTGTCCCTGTGCTTAGCCCTCAGCAGGAGGTGTTGTAGGTACTGCAGTGACAAACCCCCCCCTGTGTGTTTTACTGGGATTTGCTGGATTTCTGTTTCCAAGTGTGACCTTTCCTTGTGCTGACTGACCAAGAGATCTTTGATATGATCTGTGTGTTCTGTCCAACTGTAGGCTAGTTGAAGGTCTGTAGAGTTGCCTGGAATGCCATTTGTTAGGTTATAAACTCACACAGAACTAAATGAAGGGTTCATGTTGTGTACAAATCTTCATTTCAGAAGTTTGAGACAATTGTGATGACATTTGTAAAACTTGTACAGATTTTTCACTATGTGCCTAGCTTTGGTGTCCATTCAGCTGAAATTAATTAAAACAAAAGGTGCATGAAGAGAAACAGAAATAAAAAAGTATATGTAGAGATGACTATTTTATATTACATGGCCCAATCCTGTATTTATTTTCTCCCTTTTTTGAAGTATTTCTAAAGATCTAGTTGAAACAGCTGTATTTTTTGTTAAAATATTCCGTAGAATTGTGCCTTTTGTCTGTATGTGAATAAATGCTGTACATTTTTGCAGTATCCTTGCCAGCAGTGGTTCAGACCTCCCCCTGTTTGTATCTGGGTTCTTACAAAAACACTTCTCTGCAGTGAAGCTTTCATGGATTAGTACAGGTATCACCATGCACACTGCAACTGCAAGATTTTGTAAATTTTAAGAATTTTTTTTAGGATTGCTTGTTACTGACAACTGTGCCCATCCCAGCAACAGCACACTGTGGTTTTCCCCTTGGCATCCTCAAAGAGATGTTGCTTACCTCAAAACATTTACATTTGTAGGCAGAGGATATCCTTGCAAAGCCCATGATCTCTGTATGTGTTCCACTGGAAAAGGAACGTGAGGTTTGAATCTGTGGATCTTTGGGATAATTAGGCTAAAAGTTCATTAACACTCTGAACTGGCTGGGGTAAAGCACTACTGGGAGATTTGCTTCTGTAGCAGGATTTCCAGATGAGGATTCCTCCAACCTCCAGATGCAGAACCATGGAATGGACTTGGTGCTGAACAAGAAATGGACCAGGCTGTGAAAGCACACACTGAGCAATCCATTTCATAAAAAACAGATCTCCCAAGCTAGGAGCAGCCTCCTCTGGAAAATCCAAGGGAAACGAAAGGAGCTGGTGGTGTATGGTGAGCTCCACTGTTGGTGGTGCCATGAGGCAGACCAGGACAGAAACCTCTTCCTTTCCTGTGTCATCTGCTGGAATTGCTCTCCTGCCCCTTCCCTTCACTGTGAGGTGCTCGTGTCATCCCTGCAGTTCTGTTCTGGCAGACACCCTCCACACAGGAGCTGCACCCCAAGGTGAAATGAACATACCATTGTCACCAGGGAAGCATGCAGGTGTCCTTCTGTGCCTCCAGGAACAAATACTGAGAACTGCCTGCCCCTTCCAGCCAGGCTTCACTTCACAGCCAGAGCCTGCCTTAGAGGAGTGAAGGGGATTAATGGCTCACACAAAATCTTCCAGGTGGCCTGTCATCATCTCAGCTGTGCATTATGCAAATGGAAACAAGGTGCCTGGTATTTGCCTGCCTTGTATCACACTGCTGACTGATGAGAATCTCACCCAAACAGACACTTGGAGCTTCTGAGAAATGTATCCATGTTGTTTTGGAGAATCTTCAACATCTTTTAACCAAAACTGAGAGTCAGAGATTGCAGTGGATACCAACATCTATCAAAAAGAAAAAGCAGCCACTGTAGGAACGAGTGGCTTTCCCTGCAGCAAGCAGGAATTGTTTCAGAGGGTGTATCCATCTTGCAGGCTCTACCTGAACAGCCAAGACTTCAGGAGGCAGCACAAAGCTTTCAATGGGGGATCAGCCCAGCTCCATCTCTAGAATGCAAGTATGAAGATCCACTGCCATGGACACACAGGTTTATTAATCTAAATGAGACATTTCCATCGAGCACTGGGCAAGCACTACCTATCAGGTGAATGAGAGGTTAGAAACACTCTTCACATTTAAGTGGAAGGACAAGCAACAACGTCAGTTAAGGCCAAGATGTGAATACTTCAAAATCAGTTAAACACCTATTAAATGCTTGTAATGTATGCTAAAAGAGAAAATGGACTTCAGCTGTAATTGTAGAATGTAGCTATGACATGTCTCAACTCTCCAAAAAACCCCATGTACATGAGGATTCCCACATCCTGGCACCTGTAGAATTAAAATCCATTCTTTCGAAAAGCATAAAGGCTGGATGACTTCACCTTTGTGCAAGCTGAAGTAAGAGAATGCAAGTGCCCAGATGCCAAACCAAGGGAGAAGATCAACAGAAAAGCAAGGAATTGTAAAATACTTAAAAAATTAATAGTATATTGGGAACAAAAAGCACACCTGCAGGAAGATTACAGAGCTTACCAATGAGCTGAGTGGCCATAGCAGCATTTTCATTATTACCTGGACCTTAGGGGCATCAAACCAAACCAAACCAAAGTGAATTCTTTACACTTGAAGGAAACAGAGGCATCATGCACCTCAAACACTGACCATCAAAACAGCAACTCTTTGACATTCATGCTGTAATGAGTCTAATTATAATTCATAAAGGATCTTCAAATTGTTCCAAGTTACCTGCACTGTAAAGAATAATTAAAGATATTGACTGCATGTGAGCAAAACCAAGATGAATTTCAATACAAGTGTTAACTACTCTCTGTACACAATCTTGTCACAGTTGGAGCTAGTGGATTTTAGACCAAAAAACCCTGAGTGTGCCACAGCACTGTGTCAGATTTTTTTCATTTGCTACATTAAAGGACTTGAATAACAACATTTTGCAGCCTTCCTCCACTCTTTATTGTGCATACAGAGAAAGGATCTTCATCCACTCCCCTTCTTACCAGAATGTGTTTCAAGTTTCACAAGTCTTGCTGTGCTTTTGACTGCAGTGCTCCAATATGAAGTTTCTCCAGCAACCCTCCTAACTCCCAACATGGTGAATGATAAAAACATGTGTTTAAATATTTTCCAGGTCCTTCAGGGAAACAGCTTTTTTATTCTGTGTAGTTAGCAGGCTGAGCTGTAATGAAACACAAGCAGATGACAGCTTCTTAATAATTCTTTGTAGGATCAAAGTAACAGTAGAACTTCCATACTGAATGTGTCATGAAGGAGAGGGAACAAGCACAGGCAGTGTGAATTTGGGATGAACAGCAGAATTTACAATGTACTCTGCGGATGACTACTGTCATTTTGTCTTATTTCAGATCCCACAGAATACAACATGGTAGCAGGAATACACTTTAAAAGTCACCCCCAGGATAGATGTTTTAAACTTGGGCAAACATGATCCTGTATTTTTTTGTTTCTTACTGATTTACCATTATTTCAGAATAAGCTAAGATTTACAGTCATTGAACTGACCACAATAAAAGTGTAATTTCTAGGCTTCTTACTAGTCCAGCTCCAGTCTATATTTGATACAATTTCACAATGAAGGTGGACAATGTAGTGAGAACACACAAGTCAGAAAGCAGCCTTCAGCCTACAGATCAGGAATAAAGAGAGTCACCACTCTGAATCTGATGGAATTCACACGTGAACACTCAGCCTTCTGGGGCCTTGGAGAGAATAAATACCCAGATTCAGAAGAGGGGACACTCTTGCAGCTCTACTGGAGACCTTTGGCAGAGACAGTGCCAGTATGTGTTTTTTTGGGGTGCAGAGACAAAGGAAGGGGCTTGGCACAGCAGTTCTGAAGTCACTACAGAGCAGCCAGGCCTCTGCAGTAACCTCTGCCACGAGGGCACAGCAGTTCTGAAATCTGGCAACATCAAATCTCTTTGTTATCTTTCAGAGAGAGCCTGGTGAGGAACAGCTAATTACCAATGTTTTCAGCAAGACCTCTTCCTCTGTGGGCACCGAGGCCATGAGTTTATTCCCTTGAAATGTGACATAAGCATGTTTGGGTTTTTATGGGAAGACAGCATCTCAGAAGCATTAAAGCTAAACAGATCCACACAATAAACAGGAGGTTAAAAAAAAAAAAATCCTCTTTCAGAGCAAATCTTCAGCAGCTGAATAGACCTTGTCATGACAGAGAGCATTTAGAGCCAGGAACCACAGCTTATGTTATGACAGCTTGGCAGCTATGCCCATTCATTCACTGCTGTTGGGAAAAAAAATGCCATTTGTCCTAACTGAGCAATTTAGGTCAGCCAAACATTTCCTCTCTGCAGCTCACATGGGGTCACTCACATTAACAAGCTGTAATTTGCAAATGGTTTTCCTAAATCACTGTAAAAAAAAAAAAAAAAGCAGGAGGCAGAAAGACCATCTTTACCTAATAGGAGGCCAACTTGAGTAATGGACTTCCTTGGCAAAAAAATGAACTCAGTGTATAAACCCCCATGGGATTTGCTTCAAGTTGTACAGCTTAAACACTAGAGAAAAACTGAATACTGAGCTGGATATACTCTCCCTCCTTTACCTCTCCAACGGCCTGGAAGGAAAAAAGCATTTCCTACTCTGCAGAATTGTTACCATTGCAGGAACTGCTGCAGTTGTTACACACAGCCAATGGTAACTGCAGGGGGTGCACTCCAACAGACCTGCTCTGTGCAAACAGCAGCTACAGCTATTTAAGAGTTGGTTTTTTTTGTCCTTGCTAACTTGCCTTTTCTAAAGCTGGAAACTCCTGTACACCTTCATTCACACATTTTGAACATGCAGGTTTAATTCATATCGAACTGGTTTCCACAAACAAACCTAAGCTGTCAAATAAACATCCTGTCAGAGGGTGACATGTCCAAAATGCAAGCTTGTTAAAATCGTGTTGGTAATGCTCACAAAGGATCACCTCTGCCTCAGGAATGATGTAAAGTGAGTACTTTTGCATATTCCATGTGCCTGGATAACACTTTCTGTGAGCTGGGTACCTGTTGGGATGCTGTGGCTGCTCTCTGTTCCATCTGGCTCAGCCGCCTCTGAAGCCTGTCGATGTATTCCCGATATTCCATCATCAACGTCTCATCCTGTGGAAACAGAATCTCTCACCACAATGCCAAATTCTTTTTTACTGAATGCAAAAAAAAAAAAAAAAAAAAAAAAAAAAAGTGGAAATGTTTTGCCCTTACAATAGAAGCCTGAGGACAAACTGCTGACACATCATAGAGACTTCCCAGCTCAAATGTGAGATCATCTGACTTCTCCAATCAATCAGTCTACAGGGGAAGTTTAACTCATTTCACCATCTTGAAGCAAGATGCATAAAGGCTGACATTTGAATTCAGGTTATTTAATCCACGCAACCTTGCAACGTAAATGTTTCAGCTATGCTCAGAAGAAAGAGGAATACAGTAGATAATACAAATGGGATGATAAACCTGCTACAGATCTCTGTTCCTTTCATAGGGTCTGTAAAAAGCCTTTCTTAACCAGCCTTTACTCACAGAAATCTGTTCTCACAGCATTTTTCTCCTCTAAATAACAGCACTACAAAAAAAACAAGACAGAAGGACTTATCCTGGATAGAACTGGATGTTATCCCAGATTTATAAGGCTGACAGGAAAGCCCTTTTTTAAAGTGGCCATTAATTATTGAATAATGTACATTCCAAAACAACCCTGCGTTTAATCTTTAATGGATGATGCTTTTAGCCACATGCATATATGGACACAGAATGTAAATTCTGCATACACACAGCACATGGAGAGCTTGGTGTCCCTGTGTATGCCACATTATCTGTAATCGCAGAGTGCCTGCTCCTGCTTAGAGGTGTGCAGGAATTCACAGGCAGAAGTAAGCTGAGAAACATTTCCTGAAGTTTGTCTAGAATTGCTGGATTAGTCACTTAGAAAGATACAAAGACGATTTCTCCTTACACTTTTGTAATTTGTGAGTAAAGTTCATTTGTCTTCCTGCCATTGGAACATGTCAGTCAGCAAGAAAATGTCAGGCTTCCCAATTGTTACTGACTATCCCTGTCAAAAGTCCTTTATTTTCTCTAAACCAGCAACATAACTCACCTAAATAGGTTTCTGCAAGCTCTTAGTGTATGCACATCAGGCTGTAACTGAAAGTAGCTGTCACATCAGTCATTCTCTTACCTCCGTTACCTTCTCATTTGCTATTTCCAGCTGGGAAATGAGCTCCTGGCTACGGAGTTTTTGTTGACGCAGCTCACTTCTGGGAATCAGAAGAAAAGATGCTGATTAGCAAACAGTAGTACTTCAGTTATTGGAACGTAATTTCATAGATAGTTCCGTGAATTGTGGAGGCTTATGGTGGGTTTTAATTACAGGGTTACTCTTAAAGCACCGATTTCAAAAGCACCACACAGCACTTCTTCATGCTGTGCATTCAAAACTCTAATGGCAGGGGAACAAGATGCATTTGTTGGAATCAGCAAGACTTTGTCAAGAGCACTTGACATTTTACAGGGTTTTTTTCCTGTTTATTGAATCTTATTTTGGAGGCATGCTATCTAGTATGCAATAAATATAAGCTGCATTTTGCACAGTAAGTTCAATATTGAGATTAACGCTCTAATTAGCGTTCCATAACCAGACCTCAACGTAGGCGTTCTTAAAGGTGCTTTGAAGTACCCAAAAATAAATCATTCTATACTTGTGAGACAGACAATAATGTGACATTTTGTGAGGAAAAGGAAAATACCACCTACTTCAAAGCAGTCTTTCTACTTTTATACTGAACAAGTTTTAGTGATCCTCAATTTACACAGCACTGAAGACAAAAAACATCTGGGTTGTGACAGAGCATCTCTGAGCTAGTGCCTGAAGGAAACAGTTCTTGCCTCCTGTCATCACAAGAAGGGGAATGACTAAAGACACAACTCCAGTAATTTTGGCAAAGATGGAAAGATGCAAACCTAAGTGAGCCGCTCTAACCTCTGACCAGTCTCTACCACTTCACCTTAAATGCTCTACCTGTTGCTGAGACTGCATGCACTGCAAGGGAAGCTAAAGCCTTTATTCTTCTTGAGGGAATGGAGAGAAGGTAGGAGATACTCAGATCTTCACATTAAACTCTGCTATTTTAATGATGACAGTTCTCAACAATAATTTGCTTTTATAAACTTTTGACCTTAGTACTTCATAGAAGTTTGAAGACTGATATATGGCACTTGAAATATAAGGTTGCAATACATCTGTAAAATCAGGTCACCACTATATCTGGTAAGGAGTTTTCACTGACCTGTTCTTAACCCACCTTCTTAACCTCTTTCACCAGTCCCAGGCAGCTATCACAAAAACAGTTCAACAACTTTGAACTTTGATAGAAATAGGCAGATATTTCAATGATGTTAAACAGTTACAATCACATATAGATTATACCTGTTATCATATGTGAACACATATAAAGTAAGAATTAAAGATAGATTAAGATTGCAGAATCAAGACAGTATGTTAGTATGTATGTATTTTTGTAATTTGTCTTCTGTAATTAGTATTAAGCATCAAATGAGGCACTTTCAATACAGGAGACCAATTTTTAGGTGCCCTAAAAATTTTCAGTTACTGAAAGAAGCCTATCTCCTATGCTTGTGCTGAGGTGTGCAATTAGCATGCTTAGCAGCACAGACCATAAACAGAGTTTACAGGCTCATACACAGCTGTGATCAAGAAATTATTTTTGTAATGAGATCACACTGAACACATATTTAAAAGGAAACAGTTTAACCTTGTAAGCATAAGGAAATGTGATGGCTATTGAGCTAGACAGTTGATTCATTCTGAGTGTTAACCCTCCCCCAAACACAACTTATGAGATCTCAATATTAGAACTGAGCAGTAACTCCAACTGCTGGATAATTAAATCAGCCCTCACTGCACATTGTCTTTGCTAAGTGAGTAGGAAACAAAAGGTGAGCTTCTAGCATTTCAGCAGACGGGTGATAAATCCACCAGCTGCAGCAAGTACTTTCTGCAAAGCTCTCATGACAAATATAGCATGTGCCAGCTGTTTTTTTTTGGTTGAATTATACTATAATATGCTTCAGTTACTCTTAGTAATTACGAATTTTGTATACTGCCAGTACCTGCAGCTGTCTCTCATCCTGTTAATTTTTTTTTTTCTTTAATGAACATCTTAAAATAAGCAGCTATGGCTGCCAAACATTACACAAGTGCAGCCAAGAATAATGTTTCAGAAAAAGAGGCAACTTCCTCATCTCAAGATGCCATGCAATTCACTCCATGTACTGTACAGGATGCAGGGAAAAGGAGAAAGCACTCATGGCCAACACTTCATATACTGCCACCAAAAAAGGTCACTCCTCAGAGGCAGACACTTTCCAATGACAGAAAAGATAAAAACTCCAAGAACTCCAAGCCCCACACGTCTACCGATGAGTCAGGGGTTCTAACTATGACAAAGAAATGTGTCAGAGGCAAAAACTGGAACAAAGACACCCAAAATAGCTGCAATCAGATGACTTAAGGTAAGCAAAGTCTTTAAATATGAAAAACAATATAGCAAGGATTCCTTCTTGTTAAGTACTGACAATTAAAATACAAGTGGCTATTAAGGAAATTAAGCCATTCTGTATAGTTACTGAAATAATTGGGTTTATGCTACAAGTGTTTATTATTCCTCCCCCAAAAAGTTATATCTTGCTACTAGACAATATTAGCAGATGAATAGGATTATTAATTTATTATTTGTTCATACTGTGTATTGCTACTGCATTTTATTACTTTTGTAATTAAAGAATTCAGATTTTAAAGCTCCTCCAATGCAATGTTTAATGGAAGCAAACTTACCCTCCTTTATTGTTTAAGCCAATGTTTATAAATTGTTTCATGCACTGTTTTGTAGAAGAACAGACCTGTGCACACCTATTTCTACCCCTATTCAAGCTAAACTGTACCTAAACTGAGCAGTCATCCTGTGTCTGACAGGCCAAAGCAGTATCCATGGCAAAGCTGAGAGAACTGTCCATTTCCTGTCAGGTTTTCAAGTTGGAGAATTGACCTTTTCCCCTGTCTGCAGCTGTCCAGATCTAGTCCACTGAAAGGCATTCTGTGATGATTCAGTCATTTGATTCAATATAAAACTTTATTTATCCATGTGCATCTTACTCTGTTCCCTGCTCCAACCATAATCGCTTTCAACAAAAATAAGCTCTTGGTGCTGGCCACTGGTGCAGAGTCTGGCAAGAGTTTATCTTCTTACCTGCAAAACTCTCTCTCTACCCCAACTCTTTATTCCCAGAATAAGGACAAAAATCTACAAAAATACTGATATGCCAATGAGATGGGATTAGCCATCCTTTGTATTTTGTGCATTTATCTACAGACCTGCAAAGGTGGGCTTTACAGAACAAATGAATCATCTGCCCGTATTTTTAAAACTTGCACAGTCTGTCACTTCATTTTACTTGAGCAGATGCTGGCAGATTGAGTTACCCTGGTTTTGTCTGAATTCTGCTGTCAGAACTGTCTCAACCCTTCCCGTTCTATCCTCTGTTCTGTTGTAACTGAAGTTTATTTCCTTCCAATTTACAAATTTCCTAAACATTCCCTTGGCACTGCTGATTCCACTTTCTGTGTGCTGTCATTTATTCTTCTCAGCTGATGTCTGATGAACTGCAGAGCTTTACACTGATGCTGTAAGGTAACAAGAGCAGTCTCAGCCAGTCTCTTCCCCCAAATGTGGCCAGAGGAACCGTGCTCCTGGGCTATAGTGCTCCAGTGAAAGCAAGAGTCTTTAAAAACTTGGGCATGCCTTCCTCACTTCTTTCAAATGAAGACAAGAAGAGTAAAAAACTGGAAGCACTTGATTCTGATTTTTTTACCGTGGCTGTCAAAGGGCAGATCACCTTAAATTTTTGGGACATTCAAACTGAAAGCCTAAAGCTTTGTAATTGGAAGCTCTACACCCTATAGATCAGGAATAACAGCAACATGGATTGCTTCTAGTTTTATCAAATTCTACATCCATTTGTGGAGAAGTGACACTGGAGATCAAAATAGCAGTTTCAACATTGATTTGGTTGTTTAGATTACTTGGACAACATCCCACATACACAGGAGGAGGGGGGAAAAATTAATTAGTAACTCAAGTAACACTTAAACTAATGAACATAAAATACTTAAATGATTGATCAAAATTTAAAAGCTCTTTTAGCGTTATGAAAAAAATTACATTTTGAAATAAGTTTGACAGTCTTATAAAATTTCTGTATTTCTGTATTTCAATTTAGCCCTATAAAGAATAGGAAAGATGATTTTTTTTTTTTACAACTTTTTACAGTGATCACTCATTTTACTACTGTTTTATAATTGTAAACATTTGCTGTCTAAGTTCCCTTCAGTACATATGATTAGAAGTCAAAGTACATTTAAAGTGGATGCAATCAGGGGTCACACAGTTTGGCTTCTGACTCTGCCAGAGCAGACACTGTGGGAATAAAGGGAATAAACTTGGCAGTGAGTTGTTAGCCATGCCGCCAAGAGCAAAGTTTGTATTTGGAATGATGACCCGTGTCACAAGGAGCACTGACCTCCTTAGTTACCTTCAGGGTTGACTGGCACAAGGCTAGTGAAGCAAAACTGGCTCCTTGCCCTTCTGCAAGGTGAAGATGAGGTCTGTTAGCAATAAATTCTCCTTTAGATGCTTGTAGCATCTTAAGATGCTCAGAGGGAGAAAAGCTTTTCTCATCAATGATGACTGCAATAGATTTGTATGAAGAAAATGGTGCAATTCAGTCTGCAAGTATTCAGTGCACTGCCTCCAGTTTCAGCACTGGTTCTGAATTCCAAGTTCAGTTCTATCAGCAACAGTTATATGTTTAACTTCAATGAGATCCAAAGGTCCAGAAAAGCACAGAATAATTTTCAGTAAAGCCTGGAAGTATCAATTTACTTAGCAATACTTCTATCTACTAGATTCTTACGTTATTTAAAGCTCTACCATTACAGGTTGCAAAGTTTACTTTTACTACTTAATTTTTTTTTCAGATCAGAAATCCCCTAACATTTGCTAATGTTGCTTCGTTCCTTAGAATTATTTAGTGCTTCCTTCATGCATGTGGATTACACCTCACCAACGAAACAATGTAGACTTAGAACACAGCAAATGAGCAGCACAGAATGTGGAAAAGGTAGCAGCTGCTGCTGGTAAGTTTAATAAAGAGGCCAAAATGTTTCAGACACCTTCCCATGGAAAATGAAAGCAATGAGGACAGAGCTGGAAAGCCATCATGACTTTTAGGGAAAGGAATGGGAAACACCTACACCAACAAATGAGACACTGAGTCAGTGTTTATGGGAGCTGCACGAACAGCAACCTCCTGGTGAAATGCAATCTAAAATGATTCCCCCCTACACATGGACAGGACTTGGTTAAGAAGTTTATAACCTCCTAAAAAACCACTCAGCTAAAAAACACATTAGCATGCTGCAAGAGTAATGACTCTTGTTAAAAACTGTATTTTTGTTAAAAAATTAAATTCTGCTACGTCACCAACACATCCTCTGCATTTGCTCACGTGGATCCTCCTTTCTCTTGGATCACACCATGAGGATTGGTGAGAACATTTCCTGCATAGCCTCAAGAGACCTTCCAAACAGAGCATTTAATCAACAACAGATGAATTAACCTATTACCGGTATTAGTCTGTTGTTCTGTGTTCTTACAAAAATTTCCCTGATAAATGCATTTGCTGCAAAATTATTCTGCCTTTAAATAATCAGCAACTTGATTTTAGTTCCCAACACAGTAAGAAGCGATTTGCTGCTCTGTACTTGCACTCATAATGTTATTGTGAGAGATGAAAAGAAATAGGATAATTATTCATTAATAGCATAAGCAAGGACTTTTGTGCTGAATAACTACTACAGTGTAAATTCTGGAGCTAGTTTTCATACCAACTGCATTCTGCACTACGTTGCTGGGTGTTTGGCAATGCATGTAAGGTGGAAAATAAGCTGGCTTTAGAATTTCCTGATAATACTGATAAGGTTCAGTGAGAACTACCTGCCACCATGATATTAGAGCATCACTGCACAGATTTAATACCAAATTCCTGATGTCAGGCTAAATGACAACTTTCCTGCCTCTACTGCCAGCTTCCTTTCCAGGTAAAGCAAATGCCTGATAAAGACTTCTATTTCTAGCTTATACAGCATGAAAAAGCATAAGACACAAAACCATATAATAAAGTAACTGGCTTAGATTTAGACTTGTACCAAAATATCCACTGAAGTCACATAAATAGGGACATTTTGAAAATGTAATACCCATTTTTCATCCAGGTTCACCAAGCAACTTCCTTGTGTTTCCTATGTCAGCATTTTGCTGCAGTTAAATAAGGTCTAAATCTTTTGGTCTGCTGCAACAACATTTTAACACTGAACAGTAAAGGTTTTAAAGGAAAACCAGCTGTTTCACAAACAACTTTAATTATTTTGGAAGTCTGCAATTTTCCCCTTTTAATTGGAACTTGCTGAACCACATCCAGGATCTAATGATGAACCTAGATGCTCAGCTGTGAAGTTTTGCGTTTTGATTTACAGAAAATAAACTACAAGTTTAAGAGGTAAAATTTACCTTAGCATGAAAGATTGCAAAATCATTTTCTTCTCCGGTTACTGCATTTACAAAAGAAGCTAAAAAAGTATCAGTAAGAGCCAGCTAATTACCTACAGTGAAGGTACACTACTAAAAATGTCTGTGAATCAGCACAGCTCTCAGTGTCTCACAAACACACTCATTACCAATGTCTTCTGAAAGAGAATTTTCCCTTTTTTTAAAGAACTGTTTCACAATAATCTTTGCAAAATGCATATATTTTAAAGGGAAAATAAAGCCAGCCTGTATCTGAACAGATAAGGTAAAAAGTCCCTGTAACTGTTTATTTAGGGAAGGTAAAGATGAGCACATACTTCACTGCAAAGATGGATATCCAGGTTAGCAGTGGCAGGGTAGATTTTCATGGCTTGTTTTTAGAGAGCTGGGTTTTAATTCCACCACTGGAATTCTGACAGCCAAGAAATGCCAGAAACTGTAACTACAGAAGTTGCATAGGATACTGGAAATATGATTGAAGCTGAGAATATGCAAAGCATTACATTAATAATAAAACGTGAAAAAACCCCAAGACTACCCCAAAGGAAATGAAAAGTAGAATTCCCAATTTTAATAGGAAAAAGCTTTGCTTCCATGTTAACATGATAGTAAAGCAACTTCTAAAATCAATCTGAGCAAAGAACCATGAGTGCATCATTAAGTGATTAAAGGGTTGCTTCAAATATATCAAGTTAACCTGAATATTTGTTCTTGAACCCACTGAAATATAATACAGTGTTATATTCCTTTCCAACTACTTTACTTTTAAAGAAATTAGACTTATGAAATCAGGCTTCCTGGTTTAGCAGTTATTGTGGGCCAGTGTGCCAGCCTCCTCCAATTTTCCACCAGTTTTGAAGAGGATAAACTTCTCTGCAGTTCTATAAAATACCAGGCTAATTTAATCTCAAATTAATAGTCTATTTGAGCTAAGTGACAGCGTTTCCTGCACCTAGAAATGAAATAAAGCATAGGGGAAACTTCCAAAACAGAAAATATTCTTATGTTCTGCACTGCAAAATAAAAGTACTAGCTTAGAAATATGGATGAATTAAGAGAAAAGTATTTTATACCATATTTTTTCCTTAGGAGAATCACACAACCCATTTTTATCTTCATTTATAACAGCAACTGCTCAGAAGAGAACATTAGATGTACATTCCAAAAGGTTTTTGTCCAGTTTATTTTACAAGTCTGGGGGCTCACTCCACAACTGGCTTTTCTGAAGAGGTATGGAAGTTCTCATAACCCAAAGTTAAAATTGTCTAAATTGAGTGTGCTGTATCTTGAAAGAGAAAAATCAAAAGCAATATATTCCATTTAGTTTTTATCATTACAAAACTTCACACATTATCAACAAGATAATGAAACAGTGAAAGTTTTACTTCAGTGCTAACTTCAGAGAGAGTATCACAGGTTCTGTTCAGATCACTTTGTTTTCCTGCAAGCACATCTAAGTCTGGATGGTTTGCTCTTCACGCTTTTTCCCCACAGATCTACTGCCACACACCAAACAGTATCTGGAACACACTTTGCAGAAGGGGAACAGAACTGCACTTACTTCAGCTTACTGATCCTGGCTTCTGTGGTTTCAGTGAGGTTTTTTATTTCTTCTTTCCACCGGTTTGTTGCTTTTTGCTGAGCTGCTAGAAGACGTCTGAGCTCAGCAGTGGACTTGTGGCTGGTGTCCTCCATCTCCTTGAGTCGAGCTTCATACCCATGTTCTTTCACTGCATGCTCATGCTCCATCGTGCTTATCTAAAAAAAACCCCACAAATCTGCTACAATCAAATCTCTAAGTCTATATGTCTTTTTTTCATTTGTTTTACAACGCCTGAGTTAAATTTATAAACATTTGTTGAAAGTGTGTAACATACAAGAATTAAACTTCTAATTATATACTCAAAGATACGTGTTCCCAAAGCCAATTTAAGCAAATAGGACAACTGACAATAAAGGATAATGAGCTGTGTATGCTTATTTTTGTAAGTAATCTTCATTCTTCTCCCTTGTGTTACCTCCACAAGTTCATTCTTTTTCATCCAGCTAAATGCGTTAGGAGTTTCTTAACTGCATCTGCAACCCTTTGTACATCAGAGGGAAATGAAATCAAGCAGCGAATCTTATCTGTGACTATAATGGAAGCCTGTCTGATTAAAAATGGGACATACAAACACTTAGTATATGCTTTCTATGCTTCATATCCACTACCTCTTTGTTAGAAAATTCTGATCCTTTGTTTGAGCAAAGGGCTCTGGAGTTGGACAAGAGTCCCTGTTCATTTTGACAGATTTTTTTATCATGTAATGCAAAGTGGAAGCCAGAATTGAGCTGGTCCCCATTCACATCTTGTAAAACTGCTTACTGAGGTTGTCTTCATTGCTCCAGATCCTTAGACTGCTTTTTTTTTTTGGTATCAAGGATGAAAGTTGCTCCTTCCAGAAGCCACAGGTACACCACAAATCTGCTGAGGTTACTACTGATTCCTTATCCCACCTGCAGCCTGCTCAGGAGCATTTAAGGGAGCATGTCCAAAAAGAAAAAACAGCTTGCACCTAATGATCTTGTCTGCAGCTAAGCAGAGAGAAGGATTTCCTCTGTCCAAAAAATAAGAGCCAATACTTGACAGCCACACTATTAAATTATTTATTACTTGCACACTGCCCTGACAACATGGTGGACACACAAGTAGAGGAACATCTGGGCAGAAAGTCAGACAGAGATTTCTGACACACTAGAGACAACGAAGGAATGAAGATCAGGAATTGCAATGTTATTTAATCTATTCATCTTATTTAAAACAGAGAACATTTGGGGTCTTGTTATCAAGGAGAATTTAATACACATTAAAATACAATTTAATTAGCAGAGATTGAGTTACTCCATGGATTCTGAGGACTCACTATGCAATAATAAAATTACTTTTAAGCAGCAACCAGGAAGCATCACTGAAACTCTCAATCTTAAGCATTTAATGCTTTTATCTTAAACTGCTGCCTTACTAAGCAGATATTAGTCTTACATAACAAAAAAACCCAAATAAAACATACCTTTATTTTAGCTTTTTGTTGAGCCTCTACTGCCAGTTTTCTCAAACCCTCCATTTTGTTTTGCAGTTGTTCATTCTCTTGCTGAAGTTTTAGTCTTTGTTCACTGACAAAGGCACTCTTCTCTCTCTCTGAATCCAGAGTGCTTTGCAATTTACAGATAACTTCCTGGCAACGAGATTTCTCTTCCTCAGAGCTAAAAGAGAAGGAAAGTCTGGCTGCAGCTGAAGAACTGAACAACTCCTGGTCCCCAGAACAAAAAATACAGACTGGGAGCTATGCACAGATCAGCAAAGAACTTGGTCATGATGATGGAATTGATAAAATCAATTTTAGTTGCACAATTATGGTCTCTTGATACTATGCTACTGAATAAAAATATATGACAAAGCCCTAGCACGCACTGAACAGTTTAAATACTCTCAAGTAATTTCCATGGCTTTCTCTTCTTACTTCTGTAAACATCTGTTCATCACTTACTTCATTTCCAGTTGTTTCAGTTTATTTTGTGTCAGCTGCAGACTCCGCTGAAGGTCCTCTTTGGCAGCTTCTGCAAGTAAATATTTCTGGTGCAGCTGCTCGAGCTTTCTGCTGTCAGATTCATGCTCTCTGTGCTCCCTGTAAATCTGAAGAGTAAATTTCCATGTGACTTTACTCCTCATTGCATCCTATTTCCCCATGATTTAAAATAAAACTGAATTTCTAACGTTGGTGCTGCCTCTTGGAAAAGCTTCCCAAGATCTGATCAGACATTTATTTTGTTTTCTGTCTGTTGATCATAACTAGAATATGTATCAGCATTCTTTTGGATTATGTTAAATATCTCTTTTACTTGTTACATCTTCCAAAGAACTTTCTTTTTTAGTTTGGTGTCACAGCTTTAAAAGACCTTCTGGATTTAAAAAAAAGAATGTAAAGAACCTTAAAGTAAATATATAACAATTTACAATTTAGAAAATCAACTCAAAAATAAAATAAGGAATTAAGGGACAAATACATGAAAAATGAGAAAAATCAATGTATTTTTCCTTCTGTAAGGAGATTTTAAATGTGATGTAAAAATACGTACAACTGCCTTACCTTTTCAAGTTCTTCTTCCACTGCTCTCTTTTCTCTCACGGCTCGTTCAATTTGACTCTGTTTTTCTCCACACTCCTTTTTATAAAAGCAATTTTAAAATTAGATTGAATAAATAAAAAAATTCAACAAGTGCTGAAGCCAAACCCCACCCAGAGTAAATGATCCACAGACTTTCTCTTAGGATACTTTATCAGCTTTCTTTTCTACACACACAACTACAGATCAGCATGGAAAGCCGAGTTCAGTGTTTCTCTAAAAGAAACAGGGATACTCAAGAAGTGCCATCACATGGGAAATATTTTCTAGAGCAGTGATCTCACTGTCAAAATGCCTGTGAACTCATCCCTGGAGACATGCAGGATGCAATGTGCTATACAGTAGCTGAGGACTGTCCTACACAATTACTCATTGATCACATGTTGATTGACCTAAAATACTAAATTCTAGTGGAAGCATTTGATCAGCAAAACCCAGAAGTCTTAAATGTTTTGCTATTGAAAATATTTTAATCAATCAACTCCATACCATCTGAAGAGCAGAAACTTCTTCTGTTAGCCGAGAAACCTGCAGGTTACATTGCTTCTTTGCAGTCTCTACCTGTAACCAAAACAAAATGACAAAATTAGTCCCACAAACTATTTTTCCATCTTGCTTTTTGTCCTATATATGTGTGTTTATATATATATATATATATGTAGTCTATAGGTGGTGCATGTATATAAAGCATGAAAATACCTGGGACTGAATAACTGGCAATTTATGGCATAAATGTTAGAAGAATTATTATTATCAATCCATGCTACTTTAACTGAGGGTGTTTAGGAGAAAAAAAAAACACTAATGAAGACACCACAGGTGCCTTGCTACTTATATTATCTAAATTCTTGTGAGGAAACTGCTCATGATAACCATGCACCAGCAGTAGCTTTTCACTCTGAGGAAAACCAAAGAATCTTCCCATTTTTTTGAAACAACTTACTTCCTTTCTAATTCTTGCAGCAGTATTTTCTGCAAGTTGAGACATTTCTTCCTGCAGTTTTTTTATCTCTTCTTCCTTTTGTTTCTCCCCAAAGAGTGCCTAGAAGAAAAGAAACAAAATGAAATATGATTGATATTTCAGTGTGATACTAAGAGCACCAAGAAAAAAACCCACAGTGCTCAAAAAACACCTTTTCCTTGTTACTTGGGAGCAGCTGACACTGCCACTGAAAATTTAGGTTACACTAAATGCACATTCTTGTAAATCAGAGCCACACAAAGAGTTAGTGTCAGTAGATGCCTTTTTCTACTGGGACTTGGAGATTTTGGCTGAGCATGGAATTATACATAAGAAAGCTCAGGAACCCAGAGCAAAATTTCTACCTCAATCTCCTACAGAGCAGAGAGAAAACAATTTAAACCACAAAGTGTTAACAGGTATGCCTATTAATGTGCATTTTTAAATTCTGTTCATTAATAGAACATTTTTTATTTTTTTCCTTCTCTTAATTAAATTTTCTTCCCAGTTTGAAAAATTCAGGATGTTTAAGCCAGAGCAGTACATTAAGAATTGTCTGCTTTGTTTCAGCTCCTTGAGCCATGTTTTCATATCAATATTTTGGGCATAAATGTTACTCTATAATAGTTTAATCACACTTTGTATAGAGAACTTTATTTTAAGGCCTCTTCACATGTCTAGATTTCTCTGTTGATAACTCTGCACTTCCTTGTTTCCTATGTTGTCTTAATAGTTATAAATTTGTAACAGAACCTTCCTTTTTCTTCTGACACCAGTATTTGGCAAGAAACTCTGAACTCTTGTCAAAAACTTGGAAGATTCATGTTCAGGTACAGTGTTATCACTTAGATAACTTTTATCCAGGCACCCAACATATGCTTTGAAGTTCATACTGTATGAAAAGTCTGAGAGATGTGTGGTCACATCCCAGTCTGCTCTCTATGCATGCTTAATTGTAGCACAACAGATATGAAAGAAGTTAGCTCCTGTATCCTAAATATCCTAATTTCCAGGAAATACCTGACTTTTTTCCAGGTTAGCTTCTTCCAAGAGCTGTATGCAATCTTGGACTTTTGCAACAGCATCATAAGTCTCATTTTCTAGACTGGCAGCCTTGGCCTGAAGCTCTCGGATCTGTTCCTCCAGGGCTACTTTTTCTGCTCTCAGCTGTTCAGCATCTTGAACAGCCACACACAGTCTACAAGACAGCAGAAATTTAACAATGTGATGGTTAATCAGAACATTGATCCATTCAAATGGAGCTGTTAGTAAGTATCTATTCATAAATTGCCCAAATTGCATTGTTTTCTGCTTGTTTTTGGCTAGAGCATTTTGAGTTTGATGATCAATCAAGTCCTAGAAAGAAAAAGAATTATAGGAGTTAATTCAGATATGTAATCTCAGAAGATCCTTAGAAGAATCCCAGTGATATCCTGGGATCCATCACTGAAAATGTTCTTTATTAAACCAGAATAGAACAGCCCCAGAAGAAATAAAGTTTTCCTCTGTGGAGGTAACAGAATAATTGGATGCGGGCAATGAAGTTGCAGCTATAGTTTTAGAGAAAGAAAAACCACTGGTAATTTCACAACAGCTCAGGAATTCTTATTGTTTAACTATGATTGTCAGTATTGGCAGGCATGAGAAAGGACAAGAGAGCCTCAGAGGGATCATCAAACACAGCTTTGTTACTTCCTAACATGTAAAAAACCACACAGACATAAACCATACAAAGACAGACAACCCCTCTCTTTTTGTAGAGCATGATGTAATTTTTGCCTGCATCCTGTTAGTAACACACAGGGAGCTCTCTTTACCTTATTTCTAACTGTTTTATACTAGACTGCATTTGCTGCAAGCGTTTGTCTGATGCTGTTTCTTTCTCCTGGGCAAATATCCTGTCTTCTTCCTGGAAAGAATGAAAGTATTATCTAGAACTGATCTGAGCCTTCCCCGAACAAAATAAAGATATACTCACATAAAACAAGCTAGATAACAACTTGCAGCTAATTTAACATCAGCATTCAGAAACTCATTGTCCATTCAGTTGCAACAGAAATTATTCCCTTTTCCAAAAATACCTTTCTCTCCAGCTGGCTCTGAAGCTTCTCTTTCAATGCCATCATTTCTTCAAGCTTAGCATTTGCTACCTGCCCATCTCTTTTGGCTTGCCTGTATATAAAAAAACCAGTTATTATAGAGGGGAAAATATTGGCTCAATTAAAACTTTGTCACAATAGCTGTGAAGAGCAGAAAAATTCCACAATATTGTTCTTACAGGGCAGAAGAGGTTCCCCCTTCTCCTTTTCACTATGTGG
>PYHW01010720.1:360321-377685 GCA_013186435.1 Turdus rufiventris | reverse complement strand
TTTAGCTGATGTTCTTTGTAATCTGAATAGTTTCTGTGGGCTGAAGGAGAAGAGGAATAAAAAGGAATAGCTAGTGAATCATGTTAATGACTAGTGGCTCTTCATCCTCAGTAGAAAAGTCTGTTGAAAAAAACAACCCTCCCACTCCTCTGACTTGGGAACAGAAAGACACAGAGAGCCTTCACCTGGGGTGTAACCCAATTATTCAGGCTGCTTTTCAGGCTAAATTTAAAACCAGTGACTGATGCTACCATAAAGTTAAAAGAGAGCAAACATGCATTAGATTAGTTCATGCAAACTGCAGTACCAGTAGGCATGAAAGAAGCTGGAAAATATTTCATACTTCTAACAATCAACTTCAAGCAGATATTTCTTCTAGAAATCTAGTTTTGAATTAGGGCCATAAAAGTCAACCATACTATACCTACATGAAAATCTTCAGCAAAATATAATTTATTCAAGCAACTTAACTTATTTCAGCCCAATTAATTAGAAAAGTTAATTTGGTTACAATTTCTTTAAGAAGCAAAAACTACAATAAAAACATTATTCCTAAACACACAGTTTTCAGGGTGGGTCCAAAGCTTTGACCTTAGTCCATGTGAAACACTGCATCTTTCTCCTAGAAGAAGTACTGTAAATTCAGAAGAACATTAAATTGCCTTCTGCAAAATATTTTAGAAGTGTTGTAAAACAAAATGAAAACTAAAAAGGCATCTTAAGGAGGGGAAAATAAGAAAAACATAAAAAGGTCATAAAAATCAGAACACTTTAAGTATTAAAAATGCATTTTAACAACCAAATTCAGATTCAGATTGAATTCAGAGGTCTGCATTTTACAGGCAACAAATGGATTCTAAAGATGCAGCTTTTATTCTTTACTGTAAAATATATCTTTAGCCTAATCTTGGCAAGTTATCTCTGTTTAAGAGCTTTAAGATTCTGAAATGCAGATCCATGCCCAAGCTGTGCCAAGTTTCTCTATTTGTGTGTCTTACCCAGCCCATACAAACCTAATTTAAACCTCAATTCTCTAACACACAAGCTAATTTTTCAAAAATCTACGTTTGCATTCCTGACTTCATACTTTATTATCATAAATCATGAAAAACTATTAAAAACATCCCAAAGGATTAGAAATATCTGCACCATATGCTTTATAATCCATGCAGACTACATTTTCATGTTATAGAAGCAACTGGTGAAAATATTTCAGACTTCTTGGAGAAACACTGCAGCACTTTTTAGGGCTAGAAAGAGCTGCAGCCATTAACTCAGAGAAAAACACTCTTTTTAGGAGTGCAAGGATTTTAGGCTGATCTGAGAGGAAGGTGAGCATAATTGTGTCTGTAATTAGAGATGGATAATGCCTGAATTTCTTGTTTTACTCTCAGTTCATAAATCCACTGCTGAATAAAATAAAATTTTAATTTGACATCAACCATCACTAGTTAAAAGAGAAAACAGACACAGTAAACTAGCATTGAATAGACTTCAGCTGTAAACACAAATAATCATGAAATTGTGTCACAGATATTATCTCTCCTTTTTCTTGATATACTTCAGGAATGTAATTAACTTTGATTTTAACTTCCGCAGAACCTATGGTTTAGAGTTCTTTACTAATAAGAGGTGCATGCAAATCTTATTAAAAAATTAAAACTCTGAAGCTTGTTTGAACATTGAAATTTCAGAACTGCAATGAGTAACCATGTATCTGGCTTTTGAGCAAACTGTATTCTAATGAGAGCCTATCTTCAGAATCAATTGTGATGTGATACTGACAAGTTTTTTCCTTTTAAATCACAGGTCAAATGTTGACTATTACAGGGAAAAGCCGAACCAAACAACAGGAACTGGAAATATGTTTACCATAACATTAATGATGTCTTAAAAACTACTGAAACCATTGCAATTATGAGGATGAAATAAACTTGCAGTACAAACAAGGCCCATGACACAGCAGCACGTCAGGAAAAGCAATAGAAAAGACAGTAATTATTTTTTTAATCTGCCTTTAAATCTGTTTATACCTGAGTTGTTTTCGTAGCTGCTCTAGTTCCACATCTTGTTCTGTCACAGTTTTCAGTAACTGCTGATTGGTCTGCAAAATAAAGATATTTGTAACATGTTCATTATAGTAAAGAAAATGCTATACATGTTACACATGCCTTACACTGGGATGATAAAGATGACCACAATGGCAGGCAGCATGCAAAATGCACAATATTCTCCTTTTCTCCCCTCTCTCCTGTTAATTGCTAATGCTCTTTTTGCTTTTTTGACTGTTGGTAAGAATTGTTTTCAGGCACTTCCTACTTCTAAAGTATCTATTCTGGATGCTAACAGTTCATTTCAAGACCATCACAGAGTACCCAAAGTAAAAACCCCATCTTGCCCACATTTATTATTTTGGTTTCATTAATATCAACAATATGTCAGATTAAATGAACCCAGATAATCAATGAAATCTCTCTGCAAATTTCTGCAGTTCACTTCAGTTTTTACTACTCTAACAACAGCAGTGAACACTCTTGCCTCAATACTCATTTCCAGAGGATGTGTAAATATGCTGAACAATTCCAACCTGAGCTCATCTAGGAAACACAGCTGTTTTACCACAATAAAAAACGTGACTAATTAACACATCTTCTCGTTTCCTATTTTTCAGTTTGTTAGGTCAAAAAAGGGCTTGATGCTTTATCCCATGACATCTTAATGCCTTTGGTAACAGATGGTGCCAAATGTTTTTTGGAGAATGCAAACAAATGGATGATCTTCATCTTAAATATTGTCTTAACTCTTTTCTCTGATGCGAGGAAAAAAGATTTCGGTGATAAAAACAAGAGTAAACTGTTGGAGTATGTTAGGAGTCTTTTTGCACTGCCAGTATTCAAAACAAAGACTCAAAAAAAATCATACAGGAATCAAAACCAAAGCTGCTCAGTCAAAAACTTCACTCTGCCTTTCACCTCAATTTTTTTACAAAAAAACTACTTGACACTTGCTATTAAAACTGTTTGTCAATTTTGGAAGGCCCAGGCTTATCTGAGAAATCTCACAGTCTAAGGATGTGGATAAAGCACTGGAAGTTTATTAGAGCTCAGAAAAATGTGCAAGAAGGTGACAAAGACACTGAAGACAGCAGTACCAAAACAGGAATGGATAAAAATGTGCCAGAGCTAGCACACGCAAGAAGGCATAATTAAAAAAAAAAAAAAGTTTCCTTTGTGAAGACATTTTTGAACTTGTGAAGTACACTAGCCACATGCTGTAATTCTGAGAGTAAGCTTACCACTGAAGTGTAAAAGAAAGAGTTAACACAAAATTAGAAGTTGACCTCCCAACCATCTTGACCTGGTTTTTGGAGCTTAGGAATAAAGCCATCACTGCTTCCTGGTTGCTGGAGAAGTTTGCAAAATTGAGTGACACCAGGCATGCGTGAAGGGCTTTTTGCTTTGGTTTTGTACTTTGAGGGTCTAGTAGGAAAATAAATAAATTACTAGTTCACTGTTCAGAAGGTTTTACCATGTGCAGTTGGCGAGTCAGCTGCTGAAAGCCAGTCACTTTATCCTAAAAAGAAAATTCAGAGTTTCTTATAATCATTATAGTCACAAAGAATGAATAATTAGAAAGCTTCGCAGTCAACTGAAAACATTTAAAAAAAACCTATACATGTAGCAGGAAATTCAGTGTCTTCATAGATTTCAGCTAGATTGTTTTTGGCTGTTGACCTTGTACTCCATAAAATTAGATTTACTACTGAACAATTGATCTAATTCTCCTTCCAAAACTCATTATGAACTTACTATCAAAACATTTTGTAGGTTCTTTCCTAGAAATACTTGTAGTAAGGTATGTAATTGCATCAAGTTTCTATTAGTTCTTCACACTGAGCATCTTCACATCTGCTCATCAGAGCAGAACAGCTTTTCTAAGAATTCCCTGAAAGGCCTTCCCCAGACTCAGCAGAAGAGAAACAGGCTGCAAAATGCAAGCTAGCATTAGACAAAGCCTAGTGAACTTGACTGTTCACTGCTTACTTCTTTACTGAGGAACACCAGGAAATGGTGACTACTTTTCCAGCCATTCAAACACAGGAGAACAGATAAAAAAAACCCTTTCACCTCAGAATTCAGAAATCTTAAGCAACTTCTTCAGACGTTTTACTGTCTTGAATTATTTCTGACCATGCAATTCAAACATGGGATTACTTATATGCACATGCATATTCTGTGTACATTTATATTTGTGTATATGGGAAAAGAAGGACAAAAACAAATGAAAATTACATTCTGGTTTTTCCTTTCAGTCATGAGGATGTGTGTTTTAGTCACACGCTCCTGGTACTGCTGCTGAAGTCGATCGTGCTCCTGTGACAACGTCCGCCAGCGCTCAACTGCTTGGTCTTTTTCCTAATTTACAGAACAATATTCTATTAGAGTACATTTGTCTTCAGGTCTTAACTTCTATTTTGAAAATATTACCTATACTTTTCTCTGCACATATTTTTAAGTTTAAATTCGAGTGCAGAAAAACAGATGCTTGGAAGTTCAAATTCCACTTCCAGTTTTTTTTCTTTTTATTTTTGAAGAGCTCAAAATGTTATAGGTCTTTAAGGTAAGTCTACAATATAGATACTATTCAAATACCCAAATTCAGCTGTCAAATTCAACTTAATCATACACAACAATTGATATATTGTAATAAACTGAACAAAATTTGCTTGTAATTTCAGATTTAGATACTATTTTCTTTATCCCACACTTCCCTCATAACACATTACAATAGTTTTGATTAAAATGATAAGCTACCAAAAAAGGTTACTTTGAACAAAATATTTCATGGAGTTGCTGATCATGAATTCAACATACGGATCAAGCAAACTAGGTAAAATTACTGACACAAATTGATATTAAAAAATATTTTATCAATCTAGGAAAGGAGTTTCTTCAAGTCCTTTAAGTTCAAAAGGGGCTCAATACAGCCTCAAGAAAATGACTAAATGATTCCTGAATCAAGAAAGAAAACAGCCTCCCCTAATCTGCCAAGGCACAACAAGAGAAATAAAACAATATAAATGTTTAATCTCACACACTTGCTTTGCCAGCTGCAGTTGCTCTTGAAGGGTTCTCACCATGCCTTCATCTGCAGGAATATCAGTTTCCAGAGGCACGAAAGGAAGAGCCTCCAGTTGCTTCTCAAGAGGCTCTTTCAACTCTGCATGCAGCCTGAAATTCAAAGAACCAAGTTCAGCAAGGTATTTCTTTAAAAGGGATTTTTTAACAACTGAAATATATTGTACCTTCCACCTGTACATACTACTTTCTTCCAAGTCGAATTTAAATTATTATATTCTATAAACAAAATGGACAGTTTGAAATCTAGTTCTTTTAGTGGCATGGTAAAATCTCCTCTACCTGGCGCTGTAAACTCTAACATTAGGATCTTTAATTTATTTAGTAGATGATTTCAAAGAAATCCTAGAAAAAAACCCAAGCTTCTTAATGTTTAGAAATCACGACAAACAGTAATGGCAACGTGGCAGTGCAATTATTTACCTTTCATTTTCCTTGGTGACTTCTTTCAATTTTAGTGTCATCTCACCCATTTGTGCCTGACACAAAGACATGCAAGAGTAAGCACTCGTTTAAGTCACACAACTCTGGTAACACTATCATCCTGTACTGTAAAAGTTAAACTGTTTAATTCAGAATAATACAGTAAATGAAAGTCAATTGCTTTTTCAAGGCAAGTCACAGGATGCCACTTGAATTTAACAGCTGCCAAGTCCTGTTACACCTCAGCATTTGGAAGTTATTATGGACATTAAACTTAACCTTTTGAAATTCTTATGGCTCTAACAGATGGAATTTTAATTAACTCAAGTTTTTAGGGGTGGAGTAGATAACTCATCTTTTATGCTGCAAGCATTTGATGAAAGTTTAGGAAATAACTGAGGAGAAACTCCAGTGATATGAATCAAACTGGCTGTTTTGTTTACTATTGTAAGAAAGCCATAATGCTTCTGTTGCCTCCTGAATTTGATCAAGCTGTAAGACTATTTACAAAATCTCTCTGATAGCCAAATCAAACTAATTAAGTGCATTAAACCAAAACCAGTGCCTAACTTCTGCATGAAGATCACAAGCAAAAATTGCTTTCTGCATGCAGTAAGTTTTAATATCACTTATGTTTTCAGTCATGTTAGGAAGCATTAAAGTTTCATTCTGTGTGGATGAAAGGAGGAAGGTTCCCTTTCACCTCAGCCCTCAGGATGACACTTTAAATTTGGACAATCTCCCAACCCTTCCACAGAAAGCTCTCCATTCATCCCCTTGAGGCAGCCTGCAGTTTGTGAAGCATGACACAAACGAGTGCCCTACACATTCACACCACTAAATGAAGATCCAGCCTGCAATGTCAGGAAAGCCCATACATCCATACCTGATAAAGCTGCAGCTGTTGTTTCATTTCCTCCACACGGTTACCATACTCTGTGATTAGAGCTGACAAGCTAAAAAGTTGAAAAACACGCTCACAATGAGTTCTGTAAATGCTGAAATGCTCTGACAATAACTAGTTTTAAAGAATTCTTAATCTAGAGGCCAGGACAGAACAGTCCAGTGTCAACAGACAGCAGTTACCTGTGTTACCTGGATCAGTACAATCTTACCAGAACTTTCATTTTTTCTTTCAAAACTTAGACTAGGGAATTCCTTCATTCATCTCTCATCCTTTATTTTACAACTTGTAGAAGCAAAGCCAGTAATTTAATTTACTGAATAAACACAATACCACTTAAAAACAACAACTTTTACACTAACACCTCTACAGACATGTGTACACAAGACCCAGTTCACCTGGATATTTAAACTTCTATGAGCACCTGACAATTTTTTACAAATACACTGCAGTATTCCCACTTATCACTTGGAATTAGTTACCTTTGGTCCATCATCCTGGATCCTGATGTGCCATCACTACCAAGGGCATGCTCCTGCAATGGAATAATAATTTAGTCATTAATAATTGCACATAAATATATGTAGTTTTAAACTTCTATATGAAATCCAAAATTGTCTGTACTATAATCTGTACACAGTATGCCACAGAATCACTTTCAGATTTATGTTCAAAAACCTTCGAGTGCTGGCCCTATATGAAAAAAAAACTTTTTTTTTTTCCTAGGCCTGCTCTAATCTAAAGCATAATTTACATCTGAGAGAAAATCAACTCAATCTAAAAAGAACAATTATGGGTTTGTGTAAGTGCTTGGCTCATTTCCAGGCATCTCAGCATCAGGAAAGTGCTGAAGCCTTAGCTTCTACACAAGCTTTCACATAGGCTTATTATTATAACCAGCAAAAAGTTACCTCAACATGAACCAATCTCTTAGGAAAGGGAAGTCTATGAAAGTGAAAAACTGTACTAAATTACGAATTAAGTGCTCTTTCAGGGATGAAACTTTTAGAAGTGCACCAAAATTACCATAATTAATTGTTAGGGCAGTTTTTTTCTGCTGTTGCTGTGCTGTACCCAAAACAGGGCCAGCCAACACTGAAGTGAGCTCCATATTTGGAAAGATATTTGTCACAAAACATCATCAGAAAAATCCTTACTATTTTCATCCCTGAGTTGACATACCTGCTCAGCAGTATTTTTCTGAACCTCACTGGTTTCATAGTGTCCAAGTGCCATTTTTAGCCTCTGGTCTGAAAAAAAAAACCATGTTTGAGAACCAAGGCAGTAACACAAGCCTCTATCTACACAAACAACAGTCAGAAATATTTTAACAACATAATGCTTTGAGGGGAAAAAAAAAAAGCTTCTAAAATTCTTTTATTTAGCACAAGTGTTAAAAAACCCCAGAACTTGAAAAAACCTACAGGAACTGCAATAATAATAATAATAATAATAATAATAATAATAATAATAATAATAATAATAGTAATAAACAATAATAGCAACAACAACAAGTTAATTACATTCCTTTCGTATTCCGTTTTCCTTAAGAAACACTTTTGTTCCGTTTTGGAAGAATTTGAGTAACAGTTTTGTAACTAGAATGGGTAACAAATAAAAGGAATGGAATAGCTATATTTTGATTTAAATAACTTCTCGCCTATTTTTCTTGATACACATCCCATGCTTTATTTTTTTTACTAGCTCTAAGCTCCTAAAGGAGGATATAGAAAAAAGACAATGGGGATAGAAAGGAGGAACCAGAGGAATGCCAGGAAACAGGAAGAGGAAAGTTACAACTAAAAGAGGCATTCATACAAAAACGCGTGTGCTTTTGGCCATTAGCCTCATCAGCAGCTTTCAATTAGTGCTGTTCAGCTAACTGAAAGTACTACCCATGCTGTTCGGCGAACACTGGGAAATCTACCGAAAATAAACCCTCACTAGCAACACTCACCTGGCCGTGCCGTGCTCCTAGTTTTCCCCAAGCCAGCTCCACGGAGCCCCGGGAAAAGCCGCTGGAAAGGAGGAGAAGGAAGCGAAGCGGAGGCGGCAGGGGCGGGACGCGCTCCCCTCACGGCCGGCACCGCGGGGCGGGGGCAGCGCCCAGAGCCGCCCCTGCGCTCCCTCCCCGCTGCCCGGAGCCGGCACCGCCGCTCGGGAAGAAGGAAGGACACAGCCCCGGTGCCAATGGAGCCACGGCCGCCTCCAGAGCCCCACGGCGGAGCCTCGCAATCGCCGAGGGCCGGGGCGGGCCTGGCCGCTGCCGCCCTCCCTCAGCGCCGGGCCCGGCCCGCAGCGCCGCCCCCGTGACGTGAGGAGCGGACATGGCGCGGAGCTGAGGGCGAGGTGTGGGGAATGTGCCTCGTTAAACTTTCCGTGAGGGGAATGTGGGGTAAAGATAGCCCTGAGGAACTTTGTAAAGGAAAAAAAAACAAATCAGTTTGTGGCCGGAGTAGCAGAGCGGAGAAGGGAACCCTGTGGAGCTGTTGCCCGCCGGAGACTGCAGCCAGGCCGCTTCTTCCAGGGAAACAGCGACAGCAGGAGAGGACACATCTGGGGAGGGTTAGATTGGACTTCAGTAACAATTTCTTTGTAGAAAAAGTGATCAGACTTTGGCACACGCTGTCCAGGGAGTTGGTGGAGTCACCGTCCCTGGAGGTGTTGAAGGAAAGGCTGATTTGCAATGAGCACAGATTAAAGCGAGTTGCTTCATTTTCGTGAGTCTCAAGCGTTCAAGGATTTCCCCTCAGTCTGTTCTTCTGATGTTACCAAATCTTTTAAATTCATGTGCTGGAGACTGTTTTGTTTATCGGTTCTCTTGATAAATACTTCTGATGGTTTTGGAAGGCATTTATTTAGATGTATTTTTGAAAAGTCTTAAGTTTAATAAGACTTCAGAGTGTTTTGTAACCCTGGGGGTATAAAAACTATGAGAAACAGCCATTATGTAGCTGTTCATTTAGTTTTTTTACAAAGTGAATTTATTTCAACATGATTTGATAATTGACTATGTACCAAAGTGTGGGGTTTTTTTTTCTTTTCTTTTTTTTGGTGTTTGTTTTTTGGTTTTGTTTTTTTTTTTCCCTGGGCAGCCACACGGCACTTCGTGCGGAGATGGAATCAGACCTTCTTTGACAGAACTTTCCCTTGTCATTTGTGCAGTACCTGAAGATGGAATTTAGAATTAGACACACGTGGGATGGTTTGCCCGTGAGCCATGAGCCGGTGACCATCGGGCTGAGGCCGGATAATGCAGGACTGCTGATGGAAGTTCGTGCTCCTCTCTTTAATGACCCTCCAGCCCCACTCGGAGAGCCAGGGAAACCTTTTGGGGGTCTGTGGGACTATGAGGGTAAGTGCAGCTCTTCTGCAAATATATCTGATTTCTGTAGACACTGATGTTCCTCTGTATTTGATATGCCTAGTCTTTTAGAAGAGTCTGTGGCATTGGTTTTTTTTTTTTTCCCAAAACCCCAAAACTGCAGTTCAGTGATCTGGGTTGATTTCAGTAATTTTGAACTTGACTTCCTGATCTGTCAATAGCACGTGCACTCAATCTTTGGTTTTGGGTTACTAATATAACTTGTGAACTATCACAGATTTGACATATTTGAATAGCAAAATAATTTTGTGGCATACATGTATTTAAATGCCCTTGCAGAAGGAGAAGTGAAATTCTAAAGATAGCTTCTGTTTTGCTTTAAGGAGTGTTTTAATCGTTTTTCCAAAAATTCCTTTGAGGAACAGGAAGGCATAAAACACGCAAGTTACATTTCATGAAATGCAGTGTGAAATTGTGCCCAAATGGAATGGGAAAAATTCTCATAGCAGTGCTGGATATTTTCTCCTTTCCTGTCCATCCTATCACTTTTACCCATTGCTTTGAGTAATGCAATAATTGAATATTTCCAGCAGTTCTTTACTTCCTGATTATTGAGCTATTCTGATTCAAGCTGTACTAAAATGGTATTAGCACCTCTTTGATGTGATTGTAATAAATATGCTTAAGTAGAAATAAATAAAGATATCAGCTGTATCATAATTCTAACTAATTTTTTCTAATAATGTCATTGCTGTGAGAAGCACTGTTGTGATTTTACATGAGAAACATCATTGTAGTTGTACTTCGTGTTCCTGAAATGGGATTCAAGTGTAACATGTGGCTTTCAAGTACACCTGGAATAGTAATCCCCTGTCCAAAATATCCATCTGCTGGGAAAAACCATTTAAGAGCTAAATGCTTTTTTATTATTTCTGAAGTTTAACAGATGTTTTAGTTATGGGGTGTGTGCCCTGCTCTGAATGTATGATCCTCGTTCCCTTATTTTCATGCTGCATCAAGGTGTTTTCAGAACTGGAATTGGTAAAGCTAATAAAGTTAGTACAGTGATTTATAAAGCTCTCTGTGTCATAGCAATTAAAAGCAAGAGCTCCTGAAGTTGAAATTGTGGCACAACATTTTGAATATTTGGGTTATAGTTACTGTGTATGTGTCAGTAGCCAGTCAGGCCAAAACCCATGAAAATTTGATTGTTGTAATGGCATATGAAGACCTCAGGATATTATTATATTATAAATAATTTATACTTTATATTTTAATAGGTTATAATTTACAATATAAAATTGAAGTTAATATAAAATAGTCACAGCTTTTTTTTATGTTGATTTTTGTTCAGTTTGTTTTGTTTATTTTTGTTTAATTTTGTTTCATTTTGGTTTGTTTGGTCTGATTTTTTTTTCAGTTGTAGAAGCATTCTTTCTGAACCACAGAACTGAGCAGTATTTAGAAGTTGAGCTTTGTCCGTAAGTACAGCACTGAAAAAGCCCTAAAAGTTAATTTACACTTGCAATTCTGATGCCTGTGAGATCCTTGTATGAGGGAGATGACACAGAAATTGTGTCAGTATGGGGAATGTACATATTTCTGGAAGTATAACACACTAATAACTTGACATAATTGTAGGAAAACTGTGCTCTGATTCTTTGACAGCCATGGGCAGTACTTACTGCTGCTGCTTTCTGGCAGAAGAAGAGCATGGAAAGTAAGTGGTCAAGTACATTCATAACGATTTTTATTTACCTGCTTTCTGATCATAAGATGGCCAATACCTCTTCTTTTTTCTTTTTTTTTCTCCTCCTTTGACAGGAAGACCTTCCTTTGGAGTTTGAGGTGACCAGAATGAAAACCAAATGGGAGGGTAAAGCTCTTCTTCCTTGGAGTTATTTTCCACCATGCACTGACAAGTTCAATGCATTTGCAATTCATGGCTCAGGAGAGGAGAGGAAATATGAAGCACTTTATCCTGTGCCTCTGCATGAACTGCAGGAAGGACAGGAACCAGATTTGTAAGCATAAATGAGCTCTTCTGTTAGATGGTTGCGCTATTGCACTGGGTCCACTGGTACTGCACTTGTATAAAGCACTGTTGCATTGCAATTACTGCTTTGTTTCCACGTTAGGTGTGTAGAAAATTATACATTCAGTATCACTGGTATCTGCTTTTATCCCCTTCCTCATCTAAATCATGGGTAGATTGTTCTACTTTTCCTTCTTGACTTCAGATCCTCCTGAAGTGCTATTTAGTGATAATTTCACCAGATGTATACAGAGTAAACTAAAAAAATAGGATTAAAGGATACCCAGTATCAATAGAAAAACCACAGAGAATTTTGATTTTTAAATTGTGCTTTGGGCCTGTTTATCTCTTTTGGCTGTGAGGCTGGGACGATCTAATAAAACCTGTTACTCCTGGGCATTTAGAATAAATGAACCAGACACCCAATAGTGTGGGAGGAGGGATTGTAAGAGAATAGAGACAGTGCTGAAGGCAATCTCACCCTTGACAAATTGCAGCTGTACTAATTACTAATTGGGAACAGCCTTGCTCCTTAACCAGGCACAGCTCTGTCCAGTGAGGATGGGATTGTAAAAGAGTGGGTTAGCTGGACTAGAGGCAGTTGGAATCTGCTGGCCATGAAGGAGTTAGCCAGTCCTGCAGAAGGAAGAGAGAGAGAAGGAGTCAGTATTGTGAACATCCCATAGGCAGCTCCATCAGAGAGAAAGGTACGAGAGTTTTTGAAATTAAAAGAGACTGATGTGTCAGGTTGTGAGTCCATCGTTGGCTGGTGCCCTATGTGAGGAGCAGCTGACAATGTTACAGTTCTTACAAAACTTGTCACACAACATACAGTGATGGTGAGGTAGGGTACATTTTAGATAAGCTACACTTTATTGTCTTTATTTAAGAAAAATTTAGTTTTTGCAACTATATATTTAAAAAAAAATCTGAGCTATTGCTAATAAAATGTGTTCTTAGTGTTCTGTGACAAATGGATGTTTTTATTTCTCTGTATTAAACTGGAGAATGTCTGTAATACTTTTTAAGGAGGAATTCTTTCTCTACTATCCCTTTCCCAAAAAAAAAAAAAAAAAAAACCAAAGAACTTGTCTTTTTCAGATGTGAAATTATGTCAAGAGACTGTTCTTTCTGTTTTCATTACTCTGTCTTTGCTCTTAGGGATTATTACAAAAGTTAGGACTTTGTTTGTTTCCCTTTTGTTTGCAGTCATCGTTTGGAATTTTTCAAAGACTTGAACCTGAAAGAACTGACAGGAGAAGACTGGAAGCAGCCTGAATCAGATATATGGAAATCTCTCACTCAGTGAATGATAAGAGGCATAAATTTTTATCATGTTGGAGTTGGCTGAAGCTGTATGGAAACAACTTCCTGTTTCAGAGCAGAGTTTGTAGATAGCAGATTAGCAAGGCTTTCCTTGACACTGGAATCATGGGTCAGTCTGAAAATCAACTGCAAAGTGTGTGGGTCTGTTGATTCTAAATGTATGAATGGCTTGTGTTTCAGTCCATCACGGTATGGAGTTTTTCATCTGTCAAGAGTTGAATCTTCTGCTGCTGGTGAAGGAGGAGGAATGTGCTAAAATTGCAGATGTTTTTTTTGTGAGAGCTCTGAAGTCTGACAAGGCCAATACTTGGATTGAAATTTTTTGTTTTCTAATAGTTGCTGCATTTCTGCTGTATTTTCACTGTTGTTTGTTTGGTTGTTGACTGCTGAATGAGATCCTTATGTACCTAAATTTTTTGCTTACAATCAGGAGGAAGAATGCCTTGCTCAAGAACAGAGATGACTGTACCTATCATGGGTTTTCGACCTGCCCTGCAGGAGGTGTAACCCTGCCCTTTCCTGTATGTTCTTGTGCCTGGAGTTTTCCCTTGCTTAATGCTAAAGGGAGAACTTATACAGTTGCACAGACCTCTGTGTGGAGTTTCTAATGGTGTTTAGGTGCAGAGGATGGATTTACAAAAGGCTTTATGTATTTCAGGTGAAGTTGCTGGGACAAATCATGCTTAGTAAAATCTTTTGCTATACTTGCTTGCCTGTGGAAGCACACAGTTTTATAGAGCTGTGCTTTCAAATTTGAAGATATTAGGCTTGTTCTGTGGCAGACTCTGGCATGTCAGTGCACTCAGCCATCCAATTTCTTTTGCTCTGTTTCAATTAGACAAAATAGGTTCCTTGCTGTAAAGTGCCATCTGTTGAATATTGTAAGTATTTTGCATTCAGTTGTTTGGCTTCTTTACTACCTTCTGTCCATGTACAGTTTTCTAAAGAATGACATCGATCTGAAATATTGAGTAATTCAATAAGTGTTGATTAAAGTATCATCTAGATCTTGACATAGCAAAGCTGCTTTGAAAATTTTAGTCAAAACCAAAATGAGATTTTGCTGCTTTATTTCAAAAAGTTTGTCAAAATAATGTGTGCAATGAATCAGAATGGGTCTACTGCTTTTCTTACAAAGATTGTTTTCATATGAGGAATGATACTTTGTATGTAAAGGACAGTAAATAAATTTTTTTATTCATTTCATGTTTATTCCTACTTCATACTGGCTGCTTCAGATTTTACTTTGGATGCAGAAGATGAACTTGGAGAGAAATAGTCCTTTTCCTAAAGAAGTAATTTTAAAGTAACACCATTGTCTTTGCAGTACACAGTGTAATGCTAGGTGCTCTAGAAAATGGAAATTCTCACATAGACTTTATTCAAGGCCTGTGCTACTCCATGCTGCCATTATTTGGTTCAGTTGTGTATTTCTGAGCTTTAGGTGTCTATTTGAACTGTAAGTACTGGGGGCCAGCTGTAGTCTGTCTTTCCTGAACTTTGTCTCTTTTTTTTGATGGCACGAGGAAAATGATGAAAAAACTCTGTTCTGCATGATAATGATGGTGTGTTCATTATTTGTGAACTTAAACACGAGAAGCAGAATTGTACACAGCTCACACTTCGTTATGGTGTCAGTGAATCTCTTTTGAGTTGGTGTTTGAAAACTTCTTATGTTTGCACTCCCGAAGGCCTTGTTCTTTATGCTTCTTGCCACTAGGTGGGAGAAGAAGGTTGTCTAAACTGTGCCTTGGTGCTGCCAGACTAGTTATCCTTAACCAGATCCATTCCTTGCTGTATTGATTTTAGAGAAGGTGTATTTCAGTCAAGCTGATGGTGGCTTATTTTGGTTTAGTTGAGACATCTTTGTTGTAAGAAAAACTTGTCATGCTGTGTAGTTACAGTTCTAATGTTTGCTTTCCCACAGGGCTATTTTCAGAAATAATTTTTGAGACAAAAATCAACTGAAGATAAATTCTGTGAGGTGTCAGTCAATCTGCAGTGTAAAATTTCTTTTGTGATGTTTGAATGATTTAAATGTTACTGTGGATTTTATTTTTTGCAAGTGTCTTGGACAGTCTATGGCAGACTTTCCAAAAAGACTGTTTTGAATTCTGAAGGAATTTATTTCTTTTAATAAATAAAATAAAAAAAGAAAATAATTTCTTTCTTTTCTTTTGATTTGTGAGAGGGGTGCACCCCTTCAAGGGTGAGGCTTCTGTGGTTTGAAAAACCTGCAGTCAAACTTGGTGAAACAACATGAAAACTTTGGCTTAATAGGGACAGAAGATTATTTTTCTTTGATACAGAAACAAACAAAAAATAAGTTTATGTGGCAAAAACTTCAGTAGTACTGTGTTCTACTGGTAGAAGTGATTTGTACCTTAATTACACAGCTGGAGCAACTTAGGCTGTCGGGTAACATCTTATATTTTGTGTTATGATCCTGCATGGTGAAGCTTTTTTTTTGAATGCAAAAGCTCTTAACAGGAGTAAAAATATGCTTCTGTCTTTATATACTTCAAAATATTGTGTTTTCTGATATGCCAAGTCAGATATTAGAGCTGGGAAGCTCTAGTTTACTCAGGACTATAAACATTTTGACTGCTATGGCTGATACAGCTACTGCATTATCTATTGTAGTTATTAGATAGATGAGTGATTTAATATTTGTACTGCCCAGAACCATGATGATAAGCTACTGCTGGATGTGATGTTAAGTACTATGTTGCTTGCAGTTCCTTTTTACCAGGCTGTTTTGTGCCTCTGAAAGGCACAGCACAGAATGTTTTGTAGTGTTTTAAATTCTGACCATGTACAAGTCCTTTGGAAATGTGAATGGCACAGTGCGTAATTTGCTGCACATAAAATTTAAAAGTATTCTTTCTTGGTACCAGAGCAGTCTCTCAAGTAGAATTCATTACATTTAATTATGGTACTTTAAGAATTATGCTGCTGAAATTTGATAGTTAACCTGCATTTATTTAGTTGGTGATTGCTTTGTTTTTACTTTTGGTGAGTGCTTTGGTTTGCTGCAGTGTCTCTGAGCAGTGCTTCAGCAAAAGTACAGGGAAGTGCTTTAAGCCTGATTTTGTTGCACAGGTTATGTAAATAGCTGTGCATGTGCTCATACAAACAGCCTCAGTGAAATCAATCCAACAGTTATCATAAGCTGTATTGCAGTTATGCCTTTTTCCATCTACTTGTCTGTCTGCTGGAATTAGTATTGTCAGGAGAATTCAGTTCTATCCAAGCTTGGCACTGCTTGTTTTCATTATTCTGTTTCTAAACAAATAAAAACCTTGGCTGCAGGGGGTCTGTGGGAGGGTTTCCCTTGTTTGTATCTCTACTGGCTGGGAACATATCAAAATATGTGCCTGTTTCATTTTCAGGAGTTATGCTGTGTAGACTATCATGAAGTATGTGTGTGAATACTCTCTGCCAGTTTTGTAGTGTATTTGCAAATACAAATGTATTTTTAAATGTGATAGACCAGAACTGACTAAATAGTGTTAGAATAGCTGAAGTGAACGTTACTGAAGTAAAATTAAATTTCCATGTCTTCCCTGCTGTTTTAAAACCAACCCAGCCAGACTAGTCCAGTGGCTTTCTTGGAATGTGGAACAGATTCTTGTGGGGGAAAAAAAGGAGTTTTCAGATGTTAACTTTTTAAAATACAGAAATTCCCTCCACAGAGCACATTTGTTGCCAATTTAATCTTGTCTTGAGTTAGTTCTCTTGAACTCAGTCTCTGCAGGCAATGAAATTTATATCTTGGTGCCAGTAGTAGCTGTCATAAAATTATTCATCTCTAATTCTAGGCAAAGTAATTGGTTCACTTCTTACTGCTGAGTTTGCTTCCTTGAGCAAATGAAACAGTTTGGAAACTGGCACTTTCTCAGTGCTTTATGGCTTATACAAGCCATGGCATTTATATTTAGTCGTGTCAGGCACTTTAAAGAACTGGTTCTTGTTTTAAAATTGCATATTACTTTGCTAAATGTTAACAGTATGGGCTGCAACCTCTTATGCCAAGTGTCTGCTTTAAATCTTCTTAATTTTGGCAAAATATTTAGTGGTTTCAGAAGAAGGGTAGTTCATGAAGACAAAACTGTGGTCTTGTACCTCCTTAAATTGTTACGACTTCCAGAATGAAGTGTTGAGACTTGGTGAGAGGTCCATATTGTCAGGAGTCTTTTGTAATTTCTGTGAA
>PYHW01010720.1:349372-360271 GCA_013186435.1 Turdus rufiventris | reverse complement strand
TGATGTGCTGGGGGATGCCCTTTGATTGGGAGCACCTGCTGTTAAAGCTGTGGCTGTCTTCAGCCGTGCTGGGAGCAGAGGAAGGTGATATTTCCCTTAACACTGTGCTGCCACTGTGTGCTTGAGAAGGTTCTGTGGACTCGGTGGGAGACTGTCTGGAAAAGGTACATGGAAGAAAGATGAAGTGATGGGTTTAAAGTATATAAAATCAGATTAAAGAAATCCTCTCAGCATAAAATAATTTGAGAGTTTGGGAGTGTAATAGAATAAGTGTATGTTCTTTCTTACTCTTTTTTTAGGCATCTACCTGTGTAAAAAAGGACACTGTGCTGGATGAATTGTTGGCTGGAAGCACTGCAGCTATTCTTGTAGTTGGAAACCCAACTGAAGGAATTTTTTTGTAATTCCCTGCTGGTGTTCTCAAAAATCTCTTGCTGAGCAAAGATAGTGAGAAATAGAAGAAAGCTGGCAGAATTCAGGAAATTGGGAAGCTCAGACTTTTGCTGTTGTGGGCTAAGTGCAAGCCATAAATGAAGAGGGAAGGAGAAGTCTCCACAAGTCATGCTGGTAATAGGTTCATTCTCTTCATCCTCTCTCTAAGGTGAAGTAAGAGATAGCATAAATCACAGAATTGTTAAGGTTGGAAGTCTTCTAAGGTTGAGTCCAGCTGTTAACCTAACACTGCTGTGTTCACTGCTAACCCATGTCCCCAGGTGCCACATTCACACATTTTTTGAACACTTCTAGGGATGGTGGTGATTCCACTGCTTTCCAGGGCAGCCTGTTCCAGTTTCTTGAACTGGGCAGACAGTTCTGGTTCCTGTCTGATCACCCTTTCAGTGAAATTCACATGATACATGTTCAGTGGAGTGTAGGATCATACAGTCATGGGCTAGAAACTAAATATAAAATGTATAAGGCTGCAGAGTATTTGATCACATTTGAACTCTTGAGTAATTGATGCAACAATGCTTTTCTATACCCCTTTATATTCTTGGATGGATCCCTTCAATCACCCCTGCAGGCTCTTTTGTCCTGAAGACAATAGGTGAAGTGCTACCAGCCTGTATATCATAAATCTCTGTTCAAACTAACATTAATCATATTTCCTTATATTCTTAAATAGGTCTATCTTATTTGTCTTTTTAAATTGTTGATAAAATCTGTGTACAGGGGAAGAGAGTCAAATCTTCTTTGAAGGGTTCTCATACATCAAGCTCTGTCAGATTATTGTAGTAATCTTTGAGTAGGAAGTGGGGACTATATTTTATCTGCTCAGATGTTATTGATGAGGTGGTCATTAGTGAAGTCTTTGGTATGAAAGATGGTTTTAGATTTTAAGTGCAGGCTGCTGCCTAAAAGGAGACATCTTTATCTTGCCAGTGGTTTTGGCTTGACATGTCTTTGTGAGCTCACAGTGGAATTTTTCAAGTCACAAAGTGATTTATAAACAAGGGGGATTTTTTTAATATGCTGGAATATCTTTCAGACCTGAGTCTATTTCCACATGGTGCACTCCTGAAGTGTCAAGACTTGTTGAGATTTAACATTTAGGATTGGAAAAGAATGAGCTGATGAGAAGTGGATTTTTTTTTTCCTTTTTTATTTCTGCACCTGTTTAGATATAATAGAGAAGTAAATGGACTGCTTTCCATATCAGTTAGTCTGCGTATTTGATGCTTGTGTGAGGCTCTCCAAATTAATTAGCAGGTTTAGTAAATGATACAGGAAAGACTAATCACATTCTGCATGTGTTAGCTTCTGAGTGCCAAGTCTTTACTTTGATCCTCCTGAGTCTACAGTGCCTGAGGGCTTTAAATCCTGATGGCCTTGCTTATAAGATGTGCAATTTATCTGTTGAAATGAGGGCTATTGCACAGGTTCTGTATCACGTGCACTGACTGACTGCTTTGTGTTCCCTGTAATGCATTATGCTGAATAAATAACCTCTATGGTTATTAACACCGTCTCCCTCTATGATTCATAGATGTATTCTGGAAGTACTCTGTAGTTTTCAACAATGTCTGGGTTTGTTTTTTTCTGATGAAATCTATTTTTTCCTGATTAGCAAGACCACAAATACCTCTTAAGACCTTTGTCAGAAGATCTGTGCAACTTCTCTCCTGTCTTTAGCTTGTGTATTGGCATTTGCACCTCAAAATGTTGGTTTAGCCAATCCAGCCCTTAAAATTGCATTTTAGTCAGAGGAATTCTCTGCTCCATATAAACTTAATGAAACATCTGTGTTTTTTCCTCCACTTGTGGGAAGATAATTTAATTAAAATTTGATTGTGCTAATTGACAATTGTGATGATTCCTTTAAACTACTAAATATACTGCTAGTAAAATTAGTAATTTCTAAGTACAAGTTAATGGCTAGTTTATTAGAACTACTAATTGCCTAGTTTTTCAGCAGATGTAATGAATCTAATTATGGTCATAAAGACTGGATTGTTTAAAATGCAGGTATTATGCAAGATGAATTTTTTGGTTTTCAGCAACGGGAGACACTTTAGTGAATGAGTAAAAAGCAAGGAATGTTTTTCTATTGCTTCTTCAAAGATTAAGGTTTGAAAATTAAAGTGTTAAACTGCCTCTGTCTTTTCTGGCTTAGCAGTGATGTTCCCTAAGCCATATCAAGAGTAGAATTAATTGTGGATGATTGTGTCTCTCTTTAGCATCTAATTAGAACATCCTAATTAAAAGCTGCTTTGTGAAGCCTGGTTTCCATTGGATTTGTGTTCCATGTTCCCTGAGCCCTTCTAATGCATTAGAAATCACCTAAGAATCTTAGGTCTTGTTAGAAGAGTTTGTAATTGCTGTCACTGATTTTGCCGAGTACCCATCACCAGCTTCACAGAAATGGAGACAACAGGAATATGTTGGAGTTTTTTTTTTAAATATATTTCTTTGCTTGTGTGCATATTGTCACCTTTCAGTACCTCTATGGTCTTGCACTTGATACCTTAGCAGGTTTTCTGAAAGAGAAGATAGTCTGAGGCTTTTCACATTTACTTAAGCTCCATTAGCACTGGTATGGAAGGCTATTCTCATATCTCCTGGTGAAAGGTTGGCAGAACCTCAAGTGATGTGTGGATCTGAAAGGCTGGGTGTGAAAAGCCATTGCACCCTGGAAGAGCTCTAATTTTGAGAAAACAAATGATGCCCCCTGTTACCCAATCTGGAATGTTAATATTTGTGATTGGCTATGCCAGGCCCTAAGTTGCAGCAAGCCCCCCTGTACAGCACAGCCCTCTGGAATCCAGTTGAATTTGAAAACTGGAACCAGAGAAGTCACACCAGACTTTGCAAGGAGCACAAGAGGAATCTAAGGTAGATGATGAGGTTGTAATTTCAAATGTCCATCCCAGCTTTGTTAAATCAGCTGTGTTGTTCCCAGAAAATTACCTTACTATAATGATTTGCATACTGATTGGATTTAAAGTTTACAAGCATTTAGACTGCATCAAGTTTGGGCCAGATTCTGAGACTTGCATCATCTGTATTATCTTGTGATTAGTAAGAAGTAGAGTTTAGTTTTCTAGTAATTGTGGATTTTTTAATTATGTAAAAATAAGTGACAACCATAATGGTAAAATTAATTTCTCTAATAGCTCTTTTAATGTTTTTTCTATTTTTTTAAAGAACAGAGAGGGTTTCCAATTTACAGTTGTTATTCTTTTCGCCGTTTTCCCCACTGTGATCTTTATTTCCTTCTGGTTTCAAACCTGTAAATTTCATTTAATTTGTTTTACTGTACTAAAATTAAGCACTGAAATGATGCCTTTTGAGTAATAACAGAATGCCTTTGTACCCCTTGTAAACTGGCTCAGGTTATCTGGTAAACCAGAAAACTGTTCTGTGAGTATCTCTTTATATTCAAGTTTACACTTAAGCTCTATGAAATACAGAGCTGATTTTTCCCTTGTTAATTGTCAGGAAGTCCAACCTCACTGATTTTGCAGTAGCTCAGACTTTTCAGTTAATGGCATGCTTCAGTTAATGTTTTTAGAGTAATAGAATGTCTTTTCCAACAAAGTACTTGATCTCATCTAAAGGATTTTTTCGTATCCTTTAATCCCAGATTAGCGGAGGTACTTTTATGCATGTCTGCAGCATCTTGTGTCTTGTGTTTGATTGAAAAATCAGTGGTTTTCACTTTGAAAAGTTCAAATGGAAATTAAAAATGAGAACTTTGATGGTACCACTTAGTGCTTTGAAAGAAGCCTGCACTTCTCAGTTTACATATAGACAGGGCAGATTTAGATTAAATAGAAGGAAGCAATCCTTCACTGAGAGGTGGTGAGGCACTAGAATAGGTTGCCCAAAAGTTCTGAGTGCCCCAGCCCTGGAAGTGTTCAAGGCTGTGTGGGCTATGGTTTTGAGCAATCTGTCTGTGACAGAAGTGTTGGTCTTTAAGATCCCTCACAACCCAAATTACTCTGATTGTATTTTCATTTGTTCGTTGAAAGCATTTACCACCTAAGAAGAATGAAGTCTATGCTATTTGAGTGGAAGAATATATAACCATTTTGTCCAGTACTTAAAGAAAAGATTTAACTGGTTCAGAGACCTGATTTGTGAGCAGGCAGTTTGGTTTTGTCAATAAAGCAGGATTGGGCTTTAAGGCGAAGGTAAGTTTTTTGGTTTTTTTTTCCCCTTTTGACCTGAATGTGTTTCAGGTTAAATTCAGAATGGAGTGTCATCTGCAATGAGAATACAGAGCATCCTCTGCAAGTTGATTATTTGCATACAATTAGAAGGAATTAATGTTTTGGAGGAAATATAAAAGGTATATATAAACAACTCGCAGAGAATGTATATTGAACTGCATTCCTTACATTGGGGACCCTTTGACTTCAAAGTTCTAGGGCTGATTTATAGTGTGCAGTGGCCCAGATTTCACAACTTGAGCAGAATGTTGCTACAGAAAAAACTATTTTGGGAGCTTTTCCTTCATTTTAGGCTTGGTGGCTCCATAGTACCTCAGAATTTTCTGGCTGCCTGAAGGACCCTGGGTAGTCTCTGGTTAACTGTACTAGAACACCATTTCCTACTCAGTCCCAGTCAAAAAAACATGTTTATGCTGCTTAAAAAAATTGTATTTTGATCTGTAGCTACCTGATTGAGAATGTAATAGCATTCACATTTGTACTGTTATACAATATTGCTATACAATTGTTATTCTATAATACTGGTTTGGTTAATACTAATAAATTCCTTAGAATTACTTGCTGTACTAACTTAAAACCTCATTGCATTTAGAGCAAAATCAAATTTTGCTGCCCTGAAATGTGTGTCCAATACACAGCAGTATTTGGCAAGATACATATGAGACCTGGAGTACTGTGGTAGACTTCCAGGTGGCTTCACATGGAAGCCAGAGACTGAATTCTGGTTTCATCACATCTGAGAGAATTTCATTTTTAAGTGGAAATTCTTAGTGGCACTCACAGCATTTACTTGCAGAATGTTTTCCTGTTCCTAGTTCTCATCACTAGTTACCATTTGGTGTATTTGAAAATGTTATGTCAAAAATGGAATCTGGGAGAAATCTGGGACCCAACTCCCTTACTATTGTGGGTGTAGGTAAATGAGTTGCTACTGTCAAGTAATGACTAACACTACATGAAAATATTTGGTTCAGCTTGTTAAATTGTGCTGTCTCATGCTGAAAATCAGTCAGGCAAATGTTTAAGGGGCTACACTTGAATATTTCTTGTGTTTTGCATTGTTTTTTATAAATTTGGACTGCAGAGGGATAAGCAGGGCTTTAAACTTCTCTTCTTGAGCACAAAGAACTTGCCTGAAACATTCCCTTAGTGGAAAATATTTGAAATTATTTTTTCTAGTCTTCTAGGTATTAAAAATCTGTAGCTTACTCAAACTCAGAGATGTGGTTGTTCAACCCACAATTTTTGTGTCTATTTTGAATGTTTATGTGTAAAGTAACTGCTACCAGCTTACTTTCTTTAACTATGGAGTGAAATAATTTTCCAGAACATTGTATCCTCTTGTCAAACACGATTTTTGTTTTTCTGTATCGAAAAAAGCTGCTACAACTTCTCCCTTTGTTGGAAAGGACTCAGAGCTTTGTAACAGCTACAGTTTAATTATAGCCACGGTGTGCCTGTTCCTTTTTGATAGAGATTTTGACTTTGCAGATTGTCATGCAGGGTGTTGCAGGGTGGCTCTCGGGAGTGATCTTGTGACACTGCTAGAATTGGATTATTTCCAGTGGCCAAAATGGAATTCTCTCTAATGAGATTTTTCAGAACCATGGAGAGACTGCAGAGATTCCTCACTGTTTGTGACATGCAGGTAGGAATGTAATGGAAAATAGGATGACAGTGTTTATTTTGGACGGACTTAGGGTTCATGGCCATAAGTTAACTTCTCTTAGATCCATATGGATTTTACAGGATTATATATTCTGGAGTGTTTCAACTTTCTTTGCTCTAAATAGAACCTTTAGGTTGAAAATTAATATGGTTTATGAATCAGTTTATTCTTTAAAGTATTACTCCCTGTTGTGGTTTAGGAATAGTACTCTGCAATTTAATGCCCCCTCTGAGACTCTCCAGACCACAAGCCACTCACTCCTCACTCCTATCATGTTTTTATTAACTTGGTTTTAGGGAATGATTTTTGTAGGTGTCTGAAAAGAGTGGTTAATATTTGGGCTTCTTTCAATTAGAACCAAAAAAACCTGTTTAATATGGAGCTGATTATTGCTGGATGTTACTCTATCAAAAAATCAGACGTGGCATCATTACAGGTAATGATCCAACTGATGGTCATCTATTTTGCTGTAGTTAGTTTAGTAGCACCTGTTCACTGTGTTTTTGGTCTTTCTCTCCATTTGAGAACCCTGTCCTGGTAATGGAGTTTCTGCAATGTTCTAGGTCACTTCCAAGAAAACCCTAAAATGGTAACCTTTTTAGACACATCACTGCGTTGTCTTTTGCAATGTGGTTTGGGCCAAACCTTGGTGTGATTTCAGTACACCTGTTTTTAAGTCAGGTGTGTGACTGAGGGTATCTCAATCTTTGAAAGTATTCTCTGAAATTCTGTGTATTGCCACTTTATATGTAAGTTTAGGAACTTTTAAATGAAAGTGTGTGAAGTTTTCTTTGCAGAGTGTTATTTAACTAGAGGGATTCTGGATTAATTTAGCAGCCAGGTCTGTTCTTTCAGCCATAAGCCATGCTGTCAGGGAAACTTAATTGCACTTTAAGTGGGATGCAAATGAGTTGTGACACTACATCATTTCACATGAAAGGTTCATTACTTACATTAACTGCACAATACTCTCTCCTAAGCATAGGGCTCATTGCAATTTCTCTATTTTTTAACACCGTTACATCTGACTATGGCTTTTACTTTTAATGTGTCTTTTCCTACTACATATCCTTACTTTAATTGTTTGAGCTTTAAGCTGTTGAATTTATTAAATGACTTGAACCTGAGTAGCATAGAAGATACTAAAACAAGGCCTTTATGTCTTCCAAAACTCTTACTTTGAAATTAGTCCTCTTCTGAGTTTTCACATGTAGCATACACCTTGATATGACACGTGCCCTTTAGTAGGGATGCACACTTCTTCCTTCTTTCCCAGAAAAATAAGAAGAAAATAGATGCCAGTATTCTTAGCAGTTCATCATATTTGTCAAGTCACAGGAAATAATGATGATGGAATGAAATGTCTTTCTAATGACTCAAAATTATGGTTCATGGTTGGTCATTCTCAAGTGAGAAAATAAGATCTGGTGGTTTTAAACTCGTAGACCAGCTCCATAGTTGCTTGGCAGGTTTCTGCCATCTACCAGTTGTTCCTGTACTGGTTGCAAAGGTCAGTGGGACAGCAGGTAGGAGTCCTGAGTGGTCTTGGGGCTTATTCTGTTATCAATAAACTTTGTTTGCAAATTCAGACTAAACTAAATTCTAGTTAAACCCTTTGTTGCTGCTTAGATAGGTTCTTCTTTGAAATCAGTGGGCCTTCCCTCAGTCTTGGTTTCATTATGACATTGGGGAAAGTGATACCTGCACAAGTTCTAATAAAAGATTTATTAGGTCTGCAGTCTACCTCAGCCCTAATTTTATGCACGTCTGAAGTATGGCTCATTAAGTGCGCTGCTGCAATTTTAAGAAGGGTATCCAAGTTCACAAATGCTTTTTGGCATGCTGCTGTGGCCCCAGCAACAAAATAACTTGCTTTTCCTTAGGGAGACTTTGGGTATCATCATGCATCTCTTAATTTCATCTCTTTCCCTCCTGTTAAATTAGAACAGAAGGGAGATCTTATTACCTTCCCACTAAGTTTGAAATGTGGTTTTGTGAAACTTGTGAGAGTAATTACCCAAAATTCAAGTGCTGCATTGTTCTAAAGTATAAATGCACACATGACTAATTTTTGGGCTGAAAACTAGTTTATATATAACTATATAGAGCTATGTACCAGCAGCAAATTTAGATCTTGCTGCTGCTTTGAAAGTAACACGTGATGCAGTTGTGTGAATTGTCCAGGCCAAGGAAAAATCTGGTTCAGAAGCTATGTTGAAACGTTCCACAGATTTTATTTGGGTTTTATAAGGGAGAATAGAGACCTGCAGCTGCAGTCAGCTAAGGTTCAGGGCTTGTGACACCAACTCCTTCCTGCAGTGCAGTAGAACAGAGTTCATAGGGAATCACCAAATAAAACAAAAAACAAAATGGGATTTTTAGCTCATGGAGAACTTGCTTCTCACAACTGCACAATGTTTTGGTATTTGTGGTGAACTGGAGCTTTGAAAGCTTCACTTTTTTGTAGATTGATGCATTTTTCTGGAATTTGGGAGCTTACTTAAATTACATGAAACTTTTGTTTCTTTAATAACAACCTTTAAGAACTGATATATTCTGAAATATCAAAATTTGCATTTAGAAGCTTTCCAGAGATTACCTGTCTTTTTGCAGTGAGAAGGGAATTATGCTTGATGGTTATTTAAATTTTGCTGTTACCTTGCATCTTCTTATCTTTAAATAATAATCAATGAGTTTAAAACTGGAATGCTGTTTACTGTGCATTCCCATTTCTGGGAGCAACCTGGCTTGAATGACTGGTTATAATTTCTGAAAAAGATGCCATAGTGTTTAGTAGCAATAATAACATTTGAAAGACAATGAATTTTAAATTGATGGAAAAAATGACTTTCCGTGAAAAAAATAAAATGTTGACTGCAAATATTATTCCAAGTGTTCTGACTAAAGGAAGTGTGGTAAATGGATAGCTTCTCTTGCTTTGAATAGTAAGCTGTTAAAATCACAAATATTTACATTTCAATAGAAGCACTAGGGTACCTCAATGTCTTTACAACTAATTGTCTGTAACTGGAAATGCTATTTTAAAATAGCCTTTATAACTATTATTTTTTCTGCTGTGAAATTGCACAGAAGGTGGGGACCGTTACAGATTAAAAGTAAATTGCAGGAGACAGTTGAGACTAGATATTGCCACCACTGTATTGAGCAAGGTTTTATGCTAAATTAGTTTAAATAGGACTGTCTTGGGACTCTCATCTCAATGAGATTTAGCCTGAAATAGGAGTCACACTGTGCCCACAGTGGTCACTAATTTAATTTTTTCCTTTGTGGCTTACCTTGATCTGGATTTTTTTCCCATGTTGTTTGTCATCATGAATTTTATGCCTGTGTTCAGAGAATTTAGAGGCTCTGGCCACATTTTGCTGCAGTGGTGTGAAATTATAACTTATACCCCCCTGGGATTTTTTGGAGTTGCTGTAGTTTTATGAACATTCTTTATAAAGCAAGGCTAAGGAAGGATAAACTCTTTTGGGCACAAAGCAATACTGTTTCCACTCAACCTCATGTGATGGGGAAAAGGTTTCAATGTGTCAGAAACGGATTATTTCTCCATGCAGGAGACTGGAACTCTTTCTCTTATGTACATTGGTAGTGTCACAACAGCAATGTAAACCATAAAAAAAAAAAAGTTTCATTTTTGTATTTAACTAAATGAGACAAGGCTTACCTGAAAAAGAGGGCACTGATAATACTACATGGTAATGGAATGTATCAGCTCTGTTAGGGCCGTATATTCCAGCAAGTCTGTTACCCTTTAATCTGGATGGCAAAACCATCTTGATATCCTTGGAGAATGCAATTGCCTTTTGCTCTTCCAGCCACAGACACTCATCTCATGGTGTGCCCGTTTTGAGCAGTTCATTGCATCTGTGTTGGGAGGTCTCTGCCAACATCCTCTCCCTCCTAGAGGTGTGAGTGGAAGCACAAGGAAATCAATGAAGCTAACAAATAAACAGCATGTGGCTGATGCATGGCCTGGCAGTCAAGGTGTGCAGCTCTTATTGATGCTTTCTGCTGTGGAATATTGACAGCAGGAGTCTGCCTGTGATCAACTTCTAATTGGGATTATGTTCGCATGGGAAACCATAGCAAGTTTACAGTAGTGAGGAAAAAAGTGATCCAGCTTGCTGCTGTGAGAAATGATCAAGTATTGTAGCAGAGACGGGGTTAATAATGTCTGCTGGAAACCTGCTTTAAAACTCCACAGGCTGGATGAGCCTTTTATATCTGTTCTGTATAGAGAGAAGTAAGTTGATGTGAATAACAGTTGTCTGTTCTTGGGAAGTCTCAGTTTATTTACTGTTTTCATTGTAATTTCTACCTTTTCGTGATTTGGAGGGATTGTTTTCTGGGTTTTTTTGGTTGTGGTTTTTTTGTTTGTTTGCTTGTTTGATTTATTATTTGTTTATTTTTTGGTTTTGTTTATTTTTTTTGTTTTTTTGTTTTAATTTTTGTGGTGGTTTTTTTGTTTGTTTAATTTTTGTTTAATTAATTTTGTTTATTTTTGGGGCTTTGCATTTTTGATTTTTTGTTTTT
>PYHW01010720.1:309884-349239 GCA_013186435.1 Turdus rufiventris | reverse complement strand
CACACCCTTTGTTGATGATGTGCTAATGTGCTGTGTATTTGGAGGGGTTTTCCTTTTGAGTAAAATAAATAAATGCTAAGTTTGAGTATCTTCAAAGTGTCAGTTTTTAAAAAGAGATTTTCAGGAAATGATATGTTAGTCCAAGGCCCCACATCAGTATTTCAATATAGGCTACTGTGGATTGATTTTCCAGGCAGCTGAGTTCTTACTCTGAGTGCAGTTCTTTTATTTTTTTATATTTTCTTTGGTAGTTCTGAAATATTGGCATAGAATAGACTGTTTTCTGGATTGAGGGTCAAATTTCATCAGGTTATATGCAAATATACCACTGAATTTTTAATCTTTTCTTCCTCTCACATTGCTGTCCTCAACTACGAAGGAATATTACATTTACTGGGTACAAATTAATAGCTACTTCAAATTCTGGTCGTATTGGAAAGCAATGACCAGTATTCTATCTTAAATAGAGGAAAAGTCATTGAGCCTTTTGATTTCTAAAAGGTAAGTGTAGTTCACATTGTTGTAAATCCAGTGAGAACCTATTCTGTGCATTTTTTGGCTCTGGTGAATTTGTAATGATGGGTACAGGAAATCGATGGAAGTCATATTAAATACTTTTTCTGGCAGGATTATTGCAAAGCAATTTTAGAAGAACCCAGTGAACACATGCCTCATCTTAAGCAAGAGAAGTCTTTATTTAACGTAATAATAAAGTAAAAGTGGAGACAGCTTACCCTAAATGCATAATTTTTAATGATGCTTGGCATAATGCTTGAGCTACACCATGGAAATGTTTGTGTTTGCATTGCAGCTTGCCATCTCCAAATGCTTTGGCAAAATGTGGTTTGTGCTAGTAAGGTAAATTCTGCAAAAATCTAATGAATTGCAGGCCTTGCTTAAATGTCACTAAACTTGTTTTGTAGCTTCTATGGTGTAAAGCACCTGGGCTGATCTTTTCTACAGAGAAAGAATGTGGCAATGCCTAATCCAGTGACTGGCACAGCCCAAATCTGCCAGGGTGTGTGATATGTTATTTTCCCCCTTGCTACCTTTAATCAGGCACAGAAAAACCTGTAATATAGATGTTAGACATCTATATGTGGAATTCATCCTATACTTTAGAGATAGAAAGGTTCTTAATAATAATGAAAGCCCTAGTAGGGTATGATCTATCTTTCACTGAATCTTACTTTTAAATAAAAAAAATAATTAATCACTTCAGTGAGCTTTCCTTCAGGATTCTAAATGATTACTTCAAATTCTTATCTTTTAGAGGATACCAAAAGATAAAGTAGATATTATTTCTGGAAGCAGTACCATTAGCCTTAGCAACTTCTGAATCCTTTAACATTGCTTATATTAAGCAGGTATCACTAACTGTTTAGTGTCTTAAAAGGATTTCTTCTAGTCTAATGTTAGTCTTAATTTTAGGACAAATTTTCCATAGTCCATTGTGTACAGCTCTGCACTGACACCTCATTATGGTTTTTACAAGAATGAATTTCTTGATGATGCCTGATACTCCATCTACTTGAAACTGATCCTCTCATTAAGAAAAGAGGAGAAAGACAGGGCTATTATCTTCTCACTGTAGAGGATTTTGAACCTTTTAAAAATTGCAATTATTGCCTGTTTCTAAGGAGGATAGGAGTGTGCCTTGAATGACCCAACACAGCTTTGAAAAACAATCCCAACCTTGTAAAATACTTCCAGCTAAGAGCTGTCTATTTACTTTTTCTTTTCCTGGAATTAGGTGCAGTAATAACCACAGAAGAGTCTGCAATGAGTGTATGCCATAAAGTTCTTCTTTATAGGATTTCCTCTGTAATTGAGCATGATTCTAAACAGGCTGTTATTTTAAAGCACTATTTTACTTTTCTAATGAAGAACTATCTGTAAGCTCTCCTGGCACCCGTGCTTGTGAATGGCATCTGCAAAGAGATTTTTTGGGGTTTCCTTTTTAAATGAAACCAAACCCATGCTTACTGTTCGAAATATTGCACCTCAGAGCAAGATAACTTCTGGTTGACAGGCTTTTTAAACTTCCAGGCTAAAATCCAGTGTATCCTGGAGGTGGCAGCAAAGTACACACAAGGGAAGTAAAGAGGCCACTAATGCATAAACTAGTGAGAGATTGATGATGCTCTGCAGCGCTGCTGATGACTTTGACTAACTTCATCAGCCTCTTCTAGCTTCAAATGACAGTGCAGGTAAATAGAGGGTTGATGTATTTATCTATTATTTTTTAAATTATATTGGGTTTACTCCAAGTGCACTGAATTCCCACTTCAGCATATCCATTTTTAGCAGAAGATGGAAGTTTGCATATTTTTCCCTTCCTTTTTCAGTATCATTATGAGCAACTAAGACAAAAAGCCCTTTTGATTAAAATTTTTCAGTTTTGTGTGCCAATCTGGCACTGCTCAAAAACCTATATTCACTAGTCTGCCTGCATTTTTTTTTAAAGAGCTTTCCTTAATCTGGAAATATAGGTATTTCAATCCCTCCTGGTTTTTTGTGCCTTCAGCATTCATAATGGTGTGATTAACTGGCAAGGTGATTCATACTCTAATAATGGATTGCAAAGGACATCGTATTAGACGTCCTGCGAGGCCTCTTTACTCCAAAGCATACACACAATAACGCCCCAGAGACATGAGTTATGGCTGCTGCAGCTGGAATAACAAGAACTGTAAGTGCTGGGCAGAAGCAATATTAAAATGAAAAGCAGAGAACTCGTGGCTGCCAAATTGCAGCTGTTGGTTTCAATGTTAAACTAGTTTGTCAAAATGCTGTTTTGTGGAATTGATAAAACCCGCAGCCAGAAAGTTCTGCAGGGTGGCAGCCCAAAGCAGGAAAGTTCATTTTAGATCTGTCTAAGTGTTTAAGGGGTTTTTTTGGTAAAGAATATAGTGTAACTTTTTGCAAATGCACAGCTGGCTTTTTTCTTTTTGGTTTAAAAAAAGTTCTGGCAGCATGGAGTCATTTATTCATAGACACAGCAAAGGCAGAGATGGAGCAACTTCTTTGTTCCCACTTTGCCTGTGTGTCTAAACTCCACCTTGTGTGCAAGGCTTCAGGGGATCAGAAGATGTGATGCTCAGGAGGAATTTGATGGTTGGTCTCTGTGAAACAATAAGCACAGTAAAACTTTGTGTTAAGTGCTACTGGGAGAGGGAAAGAGGGATGCATCTGCCTAATATGAAAAAAAAATAAGCTTAGAGGGCTTGCTTCCCTCCTTTTATTTCAGCGATGAGCATGCTGGGATAATAACTTCATGGAAGCAGTGAGTGGAACCAGCACAGGTGTGTGTGACAAGGAAAACCCTACAGCTGTGACCTCTGTGCTGGAGCTGTTGTCAAAATCGGTAAGGAAGCCTGAAAGCAGAGCCTATTCCCTGTAATGTAGGAGTCAGTGTCCTTTTTAACATGTCCAAAGGTATTCCTAACACTTGTTGGAAGAGGAAGGATGCTGGAAGCCTGGCAGCTTTCTATGCTTGGTAGGAATGTGTAATGGGAAGGCTGAGCAGTTGTGGAAGTTGACAGTGTGATTTTAAACTGTCCCTTTTGTGGCAGGGACTGTTCATGCTGGAGTAAACGGCCTGAAGTAGCATCTCTCTGCTACTCTTTCCACATGTTCTTGCACTATTTCCTATTCCATCCACCCACTGTTTCATCCAAAAATGGCTTTTTGTGAAATAAAGGAATCACAAACATTATTAATACCGTTTTTACATATAACGGCATGATAAAATAACTATCATAGTGTAACGTGTAAAAATGCTGTAGCTAGTGTGCCTGAGGAGTAAGAAATCCCTGTATTTTAAAATAACAAGGTAAAGCCTTTAGAAAAGTATTTTATATCTCCTTAGATTTAAATTTTTAGGTGGTGTCATGGGTGGAGTGGTAGCTTCAGACAAAGTTTATTAAAGTCCTCCTGCTGAGTCATGAGGTGCTGAGAAGTCCCCCTCACTTAAGGGGTTTAAGGTGGCCTAAGTTTTCAGCTTTGTCCCTCAAGTTTTAGTGATGGCAAGTCAGATATATATTTATAAAAGATTAATTACTTCTTATGGCAAGGGAACAGACAGAAGATCTTTAGAAGAATTACTTCACAGTATAAAAGCTAAAGCTACTATAACATAAAATGGCAGAGGGCACTTTTAATAAAGCAATAACCTTAAGTCAAGAAGTTAGCAAAAGAAACACTGAATGGAGGTTTTGATGTATCTCACCACACTCCATTTCATGGAATATGTCTTGATTATGCTGTTTTCTTCTTAATAAACTGTTAATCTGTGTTAAAAAAAAAAAGAAGAACCAAACACTACATTTTTTTTCTGAAATATTTATTTCAACTAAATTGTTCATCTCAGGGAGAACCTGTCCTGAAGTCCTTAAAAGTGTTATTTATAATAACCATTTAGTTTAGCTTATGTTTAAGATCACCTAGAGCTTTTATATTAAGTGGTTCACATCACTTTTACTAAACAGACTTGGAAGTAAGATTCAAATTATCCTAGGGGATGTTTTACTGAAGATTAAAAGATATTTTCTGTCCAGCATTGAAAAGATGGAAGGAGAAATAACCAAATTTATCTCAGATGTAAATTCATGCTGTTTAACAATATTAATAAATAGAACTGAGAAATGTATTTAACAAACTAGAAATTTTTGTGCAGGATTTCTCTTTGTTACTGGAGGCTATTCTTGTATTGAGGGATTTTTCCATGTGTTTGAATGTGAACTTAATGGTAGATTTCAGCTTCAAATGCTTTCAAATCCTCTGTGTTAACTCACACCTCTTAGTATTTGAGGAAGACAGCTTTTGTTTTCTCCCTTTTGAAACTTTTGCTGGCACCAGTATGTGTCAGAATTATCTTAATGATTTCCATGCTGGAATTTGAGATGCAATCCATGAAGTTTTTCTGTTTCAGATACATCTACATACTAAGAGGACCCTGTGACACTATTCATGCTGATATGCCTCATCATTACTTTGAAATCCATCAGATTCAGTTCCCCTCTTAATTTCTTGGCAATGGAAGTTCACTGTAGTTTTATTGCTCATTCTGTTGATCCATTGTGCCACTATGGAGGGTCAACGAGCCTTATGGTTTCAAATGAACACAGTTCTCAAACTCTGCTTTTTATTTGTGTTCTTTGCCCTTTTGTCTTTGAGGTTGAAGTGTCTTGGGCTGCCTAAGTAGGACCAGTTTGAGGCAAACCAAAATATTATTTTTGTGTGTTGCGGATTTGTTTTGCATTTATTTATTTATTTAATAAGAAATTACAGAAGTAGTTGGAAATGAGGAAAACAGGTCAAGTTTGTGTTTAAGGTACTTACATCTAAAATACCTTTTCAACAGCTTTTCCCCCTTGAATTAGGTCCTGCAACACATCCCTACTCTGTAACAGAGTTGGATTTTAATCTCCTGTTTGAGAGAAGTTGATTTCCATCGTCTACCTCCTTTGCTCCCATGAGGAAAACCTATGGGATACACAGATATGGATTCTGGGGACATGTGACATTTCAGCCACAGTTGCGTTTCACATGCAGGTTTTAGGATTTTTTACTTCTTGTTTTCTGTTTAACTTCTGTGTATCTAAACATTTAACTGAAATTGGATGGCTAGATGCTCAAAAGAGTTGGAACAACAAATACTAAATGAAGTTATAAGAAAGCAGCAAAAATGGACAAATGAGATGTTTACTGAAAACAATATATCATTTCCTCATTCACAGAATGCTGCTGAAGTAGCTGTGGAATGCTGCAATTAACTACTTGTTGAGAAAGAGATATTAAATGTAATTGAAAAATAACTGAGAAGCATTTGAGACCTTGCTCTTTTGCAGTTTGGAGTGAAAGATTCTGAGTTGTAAAAGAAGTCTATAAGTATAATTCACTGATCTGAGAGGGTGATAAAAGACCTTTTGCTTTCTTTTTTCTAGGATAAATTGCACTCAGACATACAGGGATGTCCTTTTCTAGTTTGAGAGTAAATGGATTTGTATAATAAACATTTCTGTAACATTCAGCTACTTTATCCCAGACAGCTTAATTAGGGCTGTGCAGTAAAATACAGCTTCTGTGCACTTTGTGAGCACTTAATGTGACTGAAAGCCTGTTAGCAAGGAAATCTCATACAAAATAGGTCCTGTCAAGTGTTTAAGGAAATTGAATTGCCATATATTTAACTCATAGATCTGGAAAGCAGGAGATTTCTGGATGCTTAGTAATTTAATTATTTTGTCATATTTGACTTCTCCCATTAGAGCCTCTTTTATTCATTATTTTTAATATATTAAAAGCCATGTAAAAAGGTATGCAAGTTACTCACCCAAGCTGACAAAAATATAAAATTAGGCTTGACAAAATTTTTTTGACTTTAATAGTCATCCATAAAACCCAGTCTCTCAGATAAGTGATGGGCTAATGCTTTTCAGCCAAGGGTTTCAACCAAGTTTTTGAAAAAGAGCCCATTTTCCTTCATAAAGCTTTTAAAAGTGTTCTCATCGTAGAGAAAAAAAATACTGTTACATTTGTATAGCATTTTATCTTTAGCAGAACATAAATATCTCTGGTATAGTTATACTTAATCATAAAATAGTCTTTATTTTTCTCTAAAACACTCTAGCTTGATGTACAATTAGGCCAGGAATTACTGTTTTGCTGTAGCCACCACTCCACAAATGCAGGTTGAGGTTTGCTTTTATTGATGTATTACAGGGCTTGCTTTGGACAGAGACGCTCTCTGAGATGCCTTCCTCATCTTTAGTTACCTGGCAAAAAGCATCTACTTAATTTATTCAATGGTGAACAGATAGGTGACTGCAATTCTCTGTTGTGATATTCCTTGTGGAATGGGATGGAGTGCGCTCTGGAGATGGATGCTTCTCAATACTGGCTCCAAGGACAGACTAGAATCTTGTTTAGCCACTTGTTCTAACTTCTTGGTCTAACTTCTTTGCGTGGTAGTCAAAGTAAAATCAGCTGTCTTTTCACTTTTCACCATGAAAAACTCAAGGTTTGAGGCAGGAAACTACAGATGATGCTGAGGAGATGCTTTCAGGTATAGCCAAGGATTTGGCCCCTCATTTATAAAATGTTTCAGAACAGGAGTCAGACTAAACCTTTAAAAGAAAATAAATAATATCATAGTACCAATCCTAGGAAGAGTGCATGACCTAGTTCAGTTATTTCCCTGGTGGAGATAAGATGAGATTCATAATTTGGTAGTAGTTGCACACCTGACAGGTGGGGGGCAGAAAATGAGGTGAATTTGTGTCACTTGTTTGAGTTTAATAGATATTTAATTCTGAAGAAAGGTTTGGGCAGGTAGGCTATTGTTACTATTTTAAATGAGATTTTTTTCAAATATTTTGAATGATAAGAATGGAGTGATATTTTGCAGTATCCTTTTCTCTGGATATGGTGATGGTTTGCTATCAAGAGACCACATAGTAAAGAGATGAGATACCTGTTATCTATCTTCCATGGATTTTACACCAGTGAAAGAAAGAAACGAGAGGACTCACTTTTGGTATGAATCAAAGAGCCATCTGCAGGCAGCCCTAGCTCTTACGTGCTGGAAACTGTGTCTAACATGAGATGGATGCTCAGCAAGTGCTGATGATAGTTCATGCTGGTACAGTTTGAGCACTCCAGATCTGTCTTGTCACGGTGAGAAATTGCTGTTGGCTCTAGGGCAGAAGGCAGATAGGAAAATCAAAGTTAGAGATGCTGTTTCAAACCAGTAGTACTTCCAAATGTGTTTGCAATTTACATTTTCTATTTCACAAACAATGGGAATACAGAGAATATTTTGGCAAATATAATTTTTTAGAAGGAAGGTCAAGTGATTATGAATGCACTCATAATTTTTCTTTTACTGCACAGCAGGGAAACCATCAGCAATTCTGAGTGCAAGTAAATATTGAAATGCTGCAATTTGCTTTTGAAGAACCAGTCAAATATTTACTGTTGTATGTAGCACCCGGTTTTCCATTACTTGCCTGATTTATTGAATGCTTCAATTATACATCGAGGAAGGTGATTTTGTGTTACAGTGAGCAGTTTAAAGCTTGTACTATTGGAAGTAGTAGTTGATGTTGTAAAGAAAGGGATTTTAAAACAGGATCAAATAAGCTAGCCTGCTGTCTGGTGGTGCTACTCTATTGCTAATGAAGCTTGTTTGATTTACAATAATCATTCTATTTTGTTACAAGGGTGTGGACACACCACCACTTTTTCTTCTTAATGAGTCTGCTTTGCTATGAAAGTCAAGTGGCATTGATGATTGTAATGGTTTTATTACAATTAACTACCTTTGATCTTGTTCAGCATGTTCCTGAATAAACACTTGGGCAAAGTCATTCCTCCTTTTACATGCAAGTGCTATGGATGAAAGTTTTAAGGGAAACTTAGGGGGCCTTTTTACTGCTGGACTTTTATATCCAGATGCAGGTATTTAAATGAAGTTAGGAACAATTGTGTAATATAACAATTGTATAACTGTTATTATGAGCTCTGCAAAGGGAATGGGAGCTGAAAATGAGGTTAGGATAAACAATTGTTGCCTGTTGTACAGTACAGAGCTCTTCTATATGTAAGTGGTGTCAATTAGCTGGGTAAGGTTCTTATATTTGATCTCCTGACATGTCTGATGCCGAGAGAGAAATGTGTACCCATGTTATTTTTATCTAGTGGAGCAGTATTTGACAGTCAGGAAGAGCTTGGACCTTCCTGCTATGTAAGTTTCAGCCCTATGCTGATTCTACTGAAGACTCTACACCCTGAGGCATTTCCAGGAAGCCATTGTGGATCTGACCAGTTGAGATAGTGTACATTGCTTGGAGAAGCCATGAAGGGAATGGGCTTCTTAGTGTCAGAATGTAATAAAGGCATTACTTCTTTTATTTATACATTTATGAATATAAATGGAGGTACAGATCATTGAAAGGGAAAGAATCCCCTGATTTCTCTAATAGAATTCAGTTTGTAGAGAGCTGGTAGCAGAATGAGAGCATTGAAGAAATAAAATTTCCCAATTGAAGCAGATAATAATGTGGCAATAGAAAGCCAGGGAATTTCTTGAGGAGGAAAGTAGAGTTACACAGATTTGATCCACTAATAAAGGAGTGAGAGGAGTATTCAGTGCAGATCCCCTTTTCTGTGCTTATAGTGTATTTCTTAAAGTATTTAAAATGGTGAATGAAGCTCACACTGCAATAAAGCTTAAACCCCAAGCACCAAGCATTGTGCCTTCCTAACAACATTCCCTGTTGACCCTGCAGATTTCTTGGCAGGAAGCTAATGGAGAACTAATGCTGCTTTTGGAATAGCACTGACTGCCCTCACTTGCCTTCCTTTCCTGGAAAACCTTGCCAATGGGGGCTGAGGGACGAAGGAGAGCAGTGGGAGACTGACCTGCTTCTGTGCCAACCCCTTTGTGCCACTAGGGCAGAGTTCCTGTTCATAATTCAAGCCCTGCTAAGGTGGCTGCTGGAGCATAAACCCTTCTGTAGCTTTCACAGAGCCTAGTCACAATGGTTTTGCATATAACTGATTTCTCTGATGTCTTTCAAAAGGCAGTGCTCAAGTAAGCACACTCATTCCATGGAAACAAGTAGAACAGCCAGGGAGAGAGAGCTTTCTGTAAATATGTATGAAGATGGTGCTGCTTGATAATAATACCAGATAACTGATAATTTTGCACATAATCAGTGCTGTCACTGAGCTAAACAAAGCTCTTCAGAAATTAGATGAGCAACTGCTTCATCATATCAGGAAATATTGCTGAAATGTGAGTGGTAAAGGAGGCTGTGATTTTAAAGAGACTGTTCTATTAGGCCACTTATGTAGCTTGGATAACCTAACCATCCAGATGGAGCAGTGTCACTCACAATTGTGTGTTAAACTTGATTTTGAAAGCAAACTGCTCTGTTTAAATTAACAGTCTTTCCTTAAATATAATTGTTGATGAAGGAGAGCTTGAGATTGCTTAAAGAATGACTGGCAAGGGTCTCAGCAAAAAAGGGATTTAAGTGACAGCACGAAAAGGTTTGTTGGCTATGTTCACTCTGCTACTTACTAGAGGGTTAAAGCACAACAAGGGAAAAAAGCAAGAAATAAAATCCAGTCAGTCAATCCAAGCAGCAATAAGCAGAAAGCTATCTGTGTGTGAGAAAGGGCAGGGATAAAAAGGAATGTGGCCTGACAGCAGGCTTAATGGCACTCAACAGTACTTAAATTGTAACTTAACAATTTAATAAATAATTTAATAGTTTTAAAACAACTTAATGAAGTAATTTAACTTAACAGCATTTATCTCAGCTTCTAACTTAAACTAACTTACAGGCCTAACTTGCTTAGATATCTGAAGAACTGAAACATCTGAGAGAGCAGCATTTCTCCCACGTTTGCCATAGCAATTGCACGTGTGTGATGCACCACTACAATAATATACGTGACTTAAAAATCTTTGGAATTCATAGCGTTTTAAAGTGCTTGAAGTGTCTTCATGTTGTGTTAATGGGAAATAAGTTTTCTAGATTTCAGACATAAAAATATCTCATGTAACAGTCATCTGCAGGATTTTTTTTTTACATGTATTTCTAAGGCTGTAGCATCCCAGAACACAGGTCTGTCTAAAAGCGCCTTCCTATGGAGAGCTGGATTCATGTTTTTCTGACTTATGGTGTGATAATGATGCAGATTTTTAATGGCAATATGTAATTTATAATTCTTATGTTTTATGAAACATGAACCTAATTTTTTTAAAATTCATAAAGAAGCAAAGAGGTATTTTTTTTTCCAAAAGCATGTATTTATTTTCTGAACTGGATGAGCCAGTTCTCTTGATATCACTCAAGCTGACTTGAAATAGAATATTGAAAACAAAACCTCCAGGATTCCATGTGCCAGGATTAAAGGCAAAACAAATAATGCATAGTGCAATCAATATTAGAAGGAAGTGTTTCTCTTGGGAGTAGGCCAACAGCAGGCAGATAAAGTTCAATGTACAGAAATGTAAGCTCATTAAAAGTAGAAGAAACTAAATAATCTGGGGAATACCTGCTAAGTGGAACAGTCATCCAGCACGCTGATCAAGAAGAAGGCTTGGGGATTATTGTGAAAAAAAAAGCTTGAAAACATGATCATACTGAACTCAGTTTCAGTAAAATAGGTAAATTGTATATTAGGTTGTATTAGAAAAATGAGAAGGCAGAAGATGAAGGAAGGTTACTGTGACCGCTTAATATAAACTACCAATGTTGTTGAACACTTTTATTAAAAAATCTCCTTGTGACAGTGAAATATATTTAATAAGGTGACCAAGCAGGTTGTTGAACCCTCCTTTGGTAAGTCTGTCAGTTTAATTTGTTTTGTCATCCAAACAGGGGATTTGTTCTTCCAGTGATTTGTGCTGCAGGAAAGTACGTTAGGCTTGTTGCTGTTTTCCACCCATAGCTGTATGAATAAGGATTTCAATTATGCTGTTAATTTTGATTTTTAATTATTATTCTGCATTTTAGTCTGGATGCCAAATTAGGTGTACCCTGAAAACGTAATTTCACTGTTTTACCATGAATGGGTCTGGCTAATTGGTCCTACCTGGTTGCTTGTGCTTAGTTCCACTTCTGGAAAATCTCTGCAGGATAATAGCTGCAGAGGAGATGAATGTTCTAAACTGCATTCCTCCTCTGTAAATGTGTAGTAGATAAGAGATACAGGAAAACACCTAATTCTAATTCTCTGTTATGCAGGTATATCAGACATTTCAAAAATGCATCCATGGTACATTTCTTCACTTATTTCAGGTTGGCAGCTCTTACTATATTAGATGTCAAGCACCCTCTGTTTTGTCCTTGTCTCTATTGGAACATTATTTGACATTCTGGGATATGGCTCTAGAAGCATTCAGAAATGAATAAATGAATACATTATTACTATTTTGATACAGATAGTGTCAGTCTTAAGGAAAGGGGAAACAAGACAAACAGAACAATTTACAAATTGGCAAGGAAAACAAGAAAAAGAAACCAAAAACCAAAAGTCCCCTGAAGTTCCCAAATGCAGTGTCTGGCTGAGGATGCTCAGCAAGACCTTACATTCCATCTTCATTTAACTGCTGTTGCCAGTGCCATTCTGCAGAGCAAAACTGGCTTCTGAACAAATTGCAAAACATCACAAATGGATTTCTGACTCAGGGAGGTTTGTGCAGATGTTGCCAGAGGATGTTCTGTGAAGGAAATTAATTACAGGTGTTTAATTTCCCATCTTCCCTTCTCATGAACAGCTTTGCATTATTGTCATATGGCAAACTCGGTGCTTTCCCATGGCTTTGGAACAGCACCTGCTTCTCTCTGAGTCATTAGCAAATGTGAGACTCAGTAGAGAGGAGAGGATAAAGCATTTTAGCTTTGTAGCATATTTTTGCATCTTTGAGGGAGATGACAATAATGTGGTCTCTTTCACCTATTCAGGCAAGATATGGCCTGAGTGAGGGGAAAAAAAAAGAAAAAGCAAATTGGAAAAATAGACATTGAGGGAGCAGTGATTGCTGTAGTATTTATGCATGGAAGAAACTTTTTATCTGTAAGTCTTTATAACCAGGAAATTCTGAATTATGCAAGAGAAACTTCAACTGTGGGAACATTGCCTTAGCCCAGATTGAATCCAGAGTTTTCTGAAATCATGTTATGGGCAATGCAGGCCAATATCAAATACAGTTAAAGCTCACTCTGTTCCTTCCATCCTCAAAAAAATAGCATTTTTTCAAGGGGCTGATTCTATTCTAGGAAAATACTGGCAAACTAATGCAATCAGGACATTACTGTTGTTTTTGTAACACCAGGAATTGTGTTGTCCCTTATAGAGAAAAGAGAAAAAATGGTAATGTTCCTTCCTTGAGGGATTGATTACTGATAAATATGAAGCAGAATACAAGTTACTGAAAGAGGATAAAATCTTGAGGCAGAGGCCTGCAGGCAGCCTGGGATGCAGGGACAAAAAGAAAGATGTTTTGCCTAAGGGCTCAGAGGGATGACTGGAATCAGTCACCCAGAGATTTCCTGCTTGTTTTGGCCTGACCATGGGGCTGAAGGCAGAGATAAGGATGGGAGAGGATTTACCAGTCCACCCTGTGTCTGTCCATCCTAATACAGGGGTAGCCTTTTGCCATTCTAAAAGCCTGGCATATATCTATATGTATATTTGTATTATTTTTTTTTAAATAAAATTTGTGCTCCTCTTTCAGAGCTCCTGGCACTTCCAGTCTCAGGAAGAGTAGCCCACACTTGCCCCAGCTTCCTGACCACATCTGCCTCTTGCTGCCTCTTTTCAATGGCAAAGTCCTCAGTATTCCCTTCTGCAGAACTCAGAGCCCTGCAAGAACAGTGCCACAACAAGCAGCAGGTAAAAGTGGGCATGCTAAGAAATAAGGTTTAAATTGCAAACAACGAGGGAGGAAATTCCTAAGGAAGACTAGGGAATGGAATGTAAGGAATAGGGAATACCAAAGGGATGGTGCAGAGGCATGTTTTATCCTGAGGTGCTACTGGGATGGAGATTAAGTACATGCTTCTAATAGACACAGCTTCTGACTGCACCCTTATTTACTTGTAATGTTTTATTCAAAGCCATGTTTTCAGGACTTACCCTCTTGAATCCCAGTGACTGTGCTTGGGAAAAAGCTTCTGTGTTTCCCATATTTCACAAGGGATGTCCTGTCTTTTTAGATATTGTTTGTAAGACTTGAAAAACTGCAGAGGCTAGGGGAACATGGAAATAAAGAAGATGGGCTTTGGCCTTTTAAAGTGCATCCAATGCCTTTTTTTTATATTGAGTCTCATAGAAAAAGTGGAAATCTCATATTCCATATACCTCCCACTGCTACTAGAATCTGTTTTTTACTGGGCTGCACGAGAATGGGTCATGCCATACTGTGTTTAACAAACTAGGATGCTATTTTGAGAAAATTCTTCCTGACTCCCTCCTAGGATTCGTTTTACATAGTGATAGATTGAATTGACACGTCCTTATAAATAGTGCCTCTTACTGAGACACAAAAAAATCTGGTAATACTCCAAATTTATTTTCCTTTAGCTCTGAGTTCCCCTGGTTATTCCTGAAACTTCACAGTTTTACTTCCAATGTCCAGTGTGGATTTATTTCAGTTTATATGATTTTCATTTTTTTTCCACCCTGGTTGGTTTCCATTCATACATCTTAACCAACACTCCTAATGTCTGCAGTGCATGGCAAGTATGTACTTCTTGCAGCAGAATTAGAAGTTATCCTTTAGCATAAAATATCCATTAGTCAAAGGCAATTGTATATAATGCTCTTTTGGTACCAAGTTATAGCAGGCCCTTGACACTTATTAGTTGTTAATGTGATTTACAAGAGTAGCACCATCCATTCTCAAAATCATTCCTTATTTTTTTTATTTTTTTACTATGGTAATTCAGTTTTTGGAAAATCCTTGAGTGTCTAATTCCATATGTTTTGAGCTTTTTCTGTGTGGAAAGAGTTTCAGTTTCCATAGCAGAGCATGGAATGAATAAAAAAGGCAGTGACTTGTTAAGTATTATTATATTATATTATATGCAGAGGCTTACAAACTATCCTCAACATGATTTAAAACCAAATAATGATGCAATTGTAACGTTTGGTGCTATCAAAGAACTTAGTATGGGAGCAGATTTCCCCTGAGTATTGTTAGCAGAGGAAAATGGAGAGAGAGGGACTTCAGTAAGATTTAGGTCTTAAAATTCTGATTCTTCTTCTAGGCCAACCTGAAAATGATGTGACCACCTTGCATTGGATTTTATGATGTCATTTGCTGTTGTCATGTTTGTGTAATTTTTTTGCTCAAGATAACACCTATGCTATTTACAACTCTTTGACAGAAGCCAAGGTATGTGCTTTTTTTTTTTTGTTGTTGTTGAAAAAAAAATTTGCAAGTAGAGCCTGGGACTGATTTAAATATAAATTATTATTTTTTCAGCTTCTGATTGTGTGTTCACATATTATGTCTCCTCTACCATGTGTGGTTTTTTTTTGTTTGTCCCTTGTAGACTCAGCTTGTAGTGGAAACAATCTCCCTTCCTATAGGTGCCTGGTTCTAGGTCTGATTCTGTGGGATATCTGTTGGTAGTGCAACCAATAACACTGAACACCACAAATTATAATAATCCAATTCTTGTCCATGAATTTTCTATTTTTCAGGAAGCTGGAGCTTCTGTTATTAATTTGTAATCAGCTTTGTGAACAGTTGTAATTAGACATTTGGAAAGGGCAGCATTTTGCTTTCCCTCACTGCTCAAAAGAACAGGTGACTGTAGAAAAGGACTCCCTTGTAAAATTAAATTAAAATTGTCAAAATGAAACAAATTAATACTGTCTCCTACATTTTAAAAATATATTTGATATATATTGAAAACATAAAATAAAAAATATATAATTTAATTAGTTTTAAAATTAAATGAAAAATCGACAAATATATTAGGAAAAAGGTATTTTGCTCTTATATTGAAAATATATTCACATAAATAAATCCTATGTTTTTGCTCTTGGGAGAATTTTAACTTTTTAAATAATGGTACTAAAGGATCATTGATAAACTTTCATCTATTGGTAGTATTGTTAGAGGCAGTCACTGAGATAGGAATTTGATAATTTTAGAGATTAATGACATGCAGTTTTAAAAAATGGAAATTCTTGCCATGGTAACAGCTTTAATAATAACTTGAGAGTATGCTAAAAACCTTCAGTCTTCTGTGCTGTATGTCTGCAACAAAAATTATAATTTGGCTTTTTTAAAAGTGTTGTAGAAAACAGAATTTACACTTATGATCCTAAACCACAGAAGCTGTCCCTGTAACCTCAGAAAACAGTGCACATGTTGCAGCTGTTCTTAGACTGGATATAGTTCTGTAATTAATTTCAGGGCCTTTTCTTATATCTCAGACATCCAGAAAGAGCTTTTATTGACTTCTGAGGAGCAGCAGATTGCAGAGGGTTAATCCAGTTTGATAGATTCTCCAGGGTCACTTCTAAAATGAAGATATTGAAGCTGAAATGAAACCATCTCAAAATTTGTAAACCAAAAAAGTTTTGATGCTTTTTGTAGTGGAGCAGCAGGGTTATTTATATGCAATAGTTCTCATTTTAAATTAATAGTTTAAATATCTGTGCCTTTTCATTTGACTTACATGTATTTAATGACTGGCTTAAAAAAATGAACCTTCTTTCTGAATAGACTGAAAAGTAAAAGTTAGTGTGACCAGGCTATGGACAACCTCAGAGACAGATTTGTTTTTGTGTTTTTTTTTTTTTTTCCTCAGTTTTTTTCTTACTCAATAAAATGTCTTTCTCAAGATGTGCTGTAGGACTACATGAATTGCTGGATGAAATCTGTGAAACTCAGTTTTTTCCCGAGTCTGTATCTCACCCAATGCGAGTACTTAGCTTTTCACTTCCTGCTGGATTGCCTGTAAGAAAGCAACTATCACAAAAGCAAAGATTTAAGGGCAGAACATGCTCTGGTGAGGATTTAGGCAGGAGCATCACTCTGAGGCAGACCTGGAGGTGCAATCACTCCTAAAGTCTCAAAGTGGCTCCTATCAAAGTTGCTAGAAACAGACTCACTTGGGAGCAGCTTTTCACAACCCAAGAAGGAAAGGGTAAAGAACCCTTCTGTTTACTTGTCTGTTTTGTGCCTAACTCTTGCAAAAAAATGAAAAAATAAAGTCTGTTCAGTCAGTTGTGGGTCACACCTCTAAGGATGCTGTGTGTGCAAGCAATGTGTGCAGTGGGATCCCAGTGAGCTGCAGTAAGTACTTGGAATTGCTCCTACAAGGAGCTGAATCCAAAGAAAATACACAGCTTGTTCCCCTGCCTCCTGCCCTCAAGTCAACTTAGAGTAGTTAAAGTTTCTCAGGGATATGCAATAAGTAACAAGATTTAATACAAGAAAGTCAGCTGAATATGAGGAGTTGATATTCTTTTTTTTTGTTCCTATGTAATATCAGATAGTAGTGAGAAAGTGATTACATTTTAACTAAAGGAATTAAACAAAGCTCCAAAAACATAAATTAGAATTTAACTGTGCCATTAAACTTCAATTTCATTAGCAAGCCATCATTACTAGATAATAAAGACCTGATACAAAATGCACAATTTCTTGTTTACACAGGGAAAAAAAAAAAAAGCAAGCAGTAAATTTCTTTGAGCAGATGACTTTCTGTGGCATTAGTAGAGGAAAAAAATGCTGAATGGATGTTTCAGTATGTAATGAGGATGAGGAATTAATAAAACAGTTGGACAGCCCAAATTTAGCCATAAATGATTTTATAGTTAAGGGAAGACCTAGGGAATACCAGAAGAAAATGTATGCACTTGATTTTCTTGCCATGAATTTTTTTTTGGGCCAAAAGACCCAGTGAATTTATAGCATTCTTAAGTTAATATGCTTTAGAATTCATTCATAATTTCAGAAGAAGACAGAGAGTTGAAGACTTATATGGAGATCACCAACTTATGTGGAGGGCAATGTGAAGAATACACAGTCTCAGTGTATATTAAAAGGTGCTCATTTTCCTGAGAGGAAAAACAGTCTTCAGGCTGATTAATACATTTTTATTTAACTGGATTTGTGTGCTAGCTGGGTAGGACCTGCCTCAAGTTCTGCAGACTTTCGTTCTGCAGTTTGCTGCTGCTTTTGGTGTTTTGTCAGAACTTCAGCTTGTCCCTGCTCTGTCAGAAAGGATCAGAGTCTTTGCACTTCTTGATGCATTTTAATCTCGTTGCTGTAGGCAGGACGTGCCCTGGTGGTACAGCCTGACTTTTTTTTTNAAAATTGCATTTCACTGCTGTTTGCTCATGGCTGAGATGCCACTGGTGCCAGTAGATGGCAGTCCTGTACTTTGCTTCTCGTCTGCTTGCAGTCAGATGATGAAATTATCCTTTTAATTTGGATGCCATGAATACTGTAGCTAAAAGAAATGCTTTTGTAATTCCCACGTTTTTGGTTCTTCTGTGCCCTCCTTATTAAGGTGCTGGCAGGCAGTCCACCCCTCTGCTTTCTCCTCTGCCTGATGCCAAGATTCCAACTCTCACCTTCCAACCACTCCTGTGTGAAAATGAGAGCAGGTGTATGAAAGTTGCTGTGTAGCCTGTCCCCGTGGCACTGGCAAGACTATATAATTTATAAGCTTCATATTTTAAAACTCATTCCATCTGAGTGATTTTAATCACCCTACCTGCAATTCTCCCAGTAGTATCATGAGGTCAGGCACTCTCTCTCCTGAGTGGCTGCGTTGTGTTGATGTGAGGATGAAACAGTTCCATGCTCAATCACAGAAGCATAAGGAATGTAATTTGTTGTTCAGGCCCAACTCTTACAAGCTGTTAGGCACACACTTCAGACAAGTGAGGTGAGTTACTCGTGGATTTAGTTGTGTGTAGACTTATGGGTGTCTTTGAGCAGGACTGGGGCTTTGTAATTTGGTCTGTGAACCCTCCAGCACATTTCAATCACTGTGGATGCACAGAGTTACTGTATTAACACACATGATTGCATTTGGGGGAAGAATATATTGGTATCTTAAATATTTTTCTAATACCACTTCCCGTTCTGTCTAGATGTGACTTTGGACTGGAGGCAAAGCTGGACATGTGTATTAGTTACACACTCTGAGTGGAATTCTATTTACATAGAAGTGCTGCTTCTGAAACCAGATGGTCAACACCAGAGACTAGTGAACAGATTTACCTGATGAACTGATATAATCAAGATCCAGGTTTGCCTGCTTTTTTGGCTTTACCCCCTCCCTGAGCTGCTTTAACATTGTACTTTTAGTTGGCATTGAACTACCACTTCTGTGTTTTCTGAAAGGTTAAGAAAAAGTTAAATATGGGCTTTAAAAGGACACTGACATGTTTCAATATATCCACAGAATGATGCTTAGAGATTAGGCTTCATAACACCAGTAAATCCTCTATTTAATGTTGGGGTGGATGAGAATGTGCATAGATTCTGCTTCAGAATCTTAGCTACTTCACTGTTCTTTCACTGTTGCTGTGAAAGAATCTTAATCTGAAAAAGCAGTAAAATCAACTGTCCCTGAATTCTACCATATCTAAACCTGTAATTAGTGGTTTGGAAACCAAATGGACTTCAGTGTGCAAAAAACATGGGCATATTTTATCTCAGAATTAAGGTATTGTGCAACATATTCTTGCTGGTAAGCTGCCTTTACTGGTGTAACTGGAGGAAATATTTGTACTGTTTGTTGCAGAATTAGTTACTAAATTCTTGAAGCATGTCAGGCCTGGGAAATTGATATAATGCACAACTATAGCACAAAGGCTGATTAAAAAACAGGTGACCACCCATAGTGCTAGTGGGCTCTTGCCACACAAATTAAGATTTTTATGAATTATTTACACATTATTACACCCCCACACCCTCCCAGTTAGATTCTAAATCGAGTGTTAGCTTTAAGTCAGTTTTATGTGGAGATCTGTAACCCTTCTGAGCTGCACATGCACTCACTGGCTGCAGGCACATTTGCACATGTGCTGGATTCCTCTCCTATAGCTGCCAGTCTATTAAATAAAGACCAGGTTCCATCCTTGAAGCCCTGCTACTGTGTTGCCTCCTACAGGAATGTGCTTTTTAATGTCTCTAAAAGCTGTCTCAGCTCAAGGATTCTCTCTCAGGTTTGAGAAAATGGCCAGCTGTCAAATGAACATTGATGAGGGTTGCCTTTTATTTTACTTTGATTTCAGGCAATTAGTATTCAGCCTCTAGCAGTAGTCTTATTATCCACAAAATTTAAAAGAAATTTGCAATACTTCATGTGTGTATATGCTGCCAAGGTCTTCTGGCTGTGTGGGGGAAAAAAATGAGCAGCCTTTTGGCCAAGTTTCACTGGTTCTTTCTGTCACATGATGCTAAAGAAATTACAAAGGCCTTGTAGATTTTAGGATCACTTTGACTGTAATGGCTTGTGGAAAAAAAGAAACAAACACAGCAAACCATTAGTAGTAATATTTAGCTATAAATGTAAAGTTCTCATAGAGTATTTTTGGCCCATACAAGTTTTATGTTGTTTGAAGTAAAAACAGAACCTGCCTTTGCATGAAAAGTCACCTAAAAATCACTGGAGAACAAAATGCTCTGCTTTTTCCCAAAATAACTGACGAGCAGAGCAGAGCCTTCATTTGCTCTTTCTTCCACAAATATTTCTGTGTTTGGTACCTTACTGGGGTCTTTTGTTTGTTAATAATTTCTATTAAAAGTCAGTTTAGTTGCACTGTTCAGATTTCAGGATGTGATCTTGTCTGGTTCCTCGTCCAGTGGGAGAGGGGAACCGTGTTCAAGTATTGCTGCATTCTGTGGGTACTCTTACTGGTTTGACAGCCAGAGAAATGTTAGTTCTCTTTCTCTTAGTGAATTCTGGAAGGTCTTTTTCCTTTTTAACTTTTCTGAATTAGATGAAGGAGAGAAAACTGGGGAAGGAGAAAGGCAACAATGGAAAGTTAATTAAAAATCAATCTTGTGACAATTATAACTGTACTACTGATCAGTAAAATATTCAAAAAGAACAGATTCTCACTATTACTGGCATGGCACAGAAAGTTTGGGGTCAGAGTGGTGTTACCAGTGCTTGGAAGCTCTCAGTAGTACAAAAGTTGTTGATATAATCCTGACAGCTCTGGGATTTTGCATTCCTTAGTAAATCCTGTCTCAGATGTCAGGGTTTGGATTTTATTTTTCCCTTTTCCTCTTAACAGAATGTTTACAGGATTCACAACAATATCTCAGGATTTGTTCTTCTTGTAAAGCCGGTAAGAGTGATGTGGTTAATCTTCTTCACTTTTTTCCAAATGTATGCCCTGTTCCTCAGACTGCCTAAGTAAGTGTTTGGTATTAACCAATATACATCTCCTTGTCTTCTCTGCATCCTACTTTCCTAACTCTGTTTCAATTTTGTAATCACAGTAGATACATGCACGATGAATGTCACTTTTATAGTACCTAATCTAGTGTGGTATTAGCATAATCTCCTTTAATTTTTATGTTCTTAGATTTTTTTTCTTCCCTCCTTTTTAATGTGAAAAAGAGCCAATTGGACAAAAGTTGAAGAAATTCACATATTCTTTTTAGTTCTCTCTTCTGGCTCGTGTCTTACAATACAGCAGTGACTGCTGAAAAAGAAGTGCTGGCAGGAAGGCAGCTTTTTTAGGGAAACCTGAGTTTACTGCACACAGTTCTCTCCATTGAAATGTTAAAAAGCAGAGCTTTTCAGCAGTCGCTTCCCTGTCAATTGAAAATAAACTTCCCTTTTTCTGTTATTTTATCCATAGATCCAGTATCTTTCCTTTTTTCAAACCGAATTTCGTAAGCCACTTATCTGCCCATGATTTCAGTTTAGCCAAATCCATGAGAATTTTATTGCTTCCCTATTGTGTGTTTGACTCACCCATTCCAATGATCAGCACATTTCATCACTTTACTGCAATCTCCCCCTTTCACGTTGATAAAGTAAACAAAATCAATACTAATATTACAGTGTTCCACAAGTCAGCTTCTTCCACTTGGGTCTGCCTATAGTCAGTAAGTACATTTTGACTCTCATGTACTCACTGGTTTTTATGCTCCCAAGCACCTCATCTCTTATGTCTCGCATATTAAAGTGAGTGCAGGGCAATAATTTGCAGCAATCATGAGAAACTGCTGAGATGCTGCTTAGAGTCAGGTCTTCAAAAGGCTGAACAAAAGGTTGTGGCAGCTCTTTAAAAAGCAGAGAAATTTAGAGAGGTTATCCCTAGAGTTTACTTGTAAAGAACAGAAGAGCATGCTGTTCCCTGTTTATTTATTCCTGTCTCATTATGAGGCTCTCCTGTATAGCATATATCTAGATGATAGGACATGGTGATATTGGCTGTTCCCGAGTATGATTGTTTGATTTTAATATCAATTGTCATGGTTACGTGCCTCCATGATGATATTCTGTCAAGATGAAGCTCAAGATACTATGCTAAGAAGGCAGGTTCCTGACATTTGTGTGAGAACAACAACTTTTAAATTCAAGTAAGTTATAAACTTGTGGTTAGTCTTGCATTGACCACTGAAGAAATTAGGCAAACAACATCAAACTGCTGCTTTTGCTTTCTACAGAGCAGACCCAGCCTATTCTTCATGATATTTAAAATCAGTACAAAACATCTTACAAATCATAGCTTATTACATTGCAACAATATAATCATGTTTTACCTGGCATTTAATAAGAAGCCTACTTAATTCAAGCTCCAGTTCAAATAAGTATTCTCAGTCAATGAATCTTTGAGTAAAGAGCTTTGAAAGAAGGAGAAAGATTTATGTATGTCTTTCTTTTTGGTAAAATGAATGAAAACATCTGAATGAGTATGTTCTAGGAATTTCATTTTTGAGCAAGGACTGGACCCTGACATGAGAGTTACCTTTAAGGAGGGTGACTTGGTCTTATTGTACCAATCATTTAAAAAAAAATTAAAAAAATATGGTGGGACAGAATCTAATCTTAGAAATAAAGAGTTTTGGTAAGGAAGACAAAGTCTGGAAGCCAGGGGAAGGAAACATCAAGATGTGACATAAACTGATTACAGTCACACTGTAAAGGAGTTTTATTTATGTCCCTTGAAATACAATATTTTAAGACAGCCTTCAGAAAAGGCTGAGAGATCCATATCTTCATGAAATCTGTCCTATTATATCCACTTGCAAGTACGAATCAAACAGAATTTCCACAATGCCCTTTGAACTCCACAATAAATTCTAGACACAGAAGAGATGCTATCTTTTAATTTTCACAATATGGATGTTCTCTTCCCATCTATAACAAGCTGATGTACTTTTTGTCTGATAGCAACAAGCTTGTCTATAGGAAATAATGCCTAAAATAAATTCTAGTGTAAAATATACTGGATGAGGTGCTGGCTTTCATGTTGCAAGCATTATGGGCTGAATTTATTTGCCTCTAATAAAAGAAGAAAGTGAAGAAGCCTGTACTTAGGTTTCACCAGAAGCAGTTCTCTGTCTAAAACTCTCTTGTTTTTGATGCTTATCTGATTTAGTTTTTATGAATTATTGCTATAGGGTGAGCTGTTATTCTTTGTCATTATTTCAGGACTGCCTTCAAGGTCTCTGGTAAGGTAAGAAACAGGGTAACAGCAAAAAGCCCAGTCTTGCCTTTTGTAAGTGTTTGCACTTTCACAGTTACTATTCTTATGGCTATCATTTTCTCCCTGAACTGCAAAGCTTAATTGTGTTTGTCACAAAAAAAAAGAATTGTTTTTCAAAGGTACATTTGGGTTTTTCCTCAGGACAAGCCTCTTGGCTGTACTTACTGGCAGAAATGCCTCCTGCATTTTTCATCACATTTGGACTGGGAGATCCATCCAGTCAGGCATGTGATTCAGTATTCTGTGCCCTGTTTCCTAATATTTGATTGAAGTGTTGGATTCCCTATCTTCATAAACCCATCATTCACAACTACTGTGTTCTTCCATCCAGGAATCATCAGTGTCAGCATTGATAGGAGCAAGAAGACTGACAGTCACCTCACTGAAAGCAGTTCTTGGCTTAGCAAACCTAAGTGTATTCAGTATATTTCAGTAAAAATGAATATAATTTCCCTGATAAACCCATTTTGAAGTGCTGTATTTAGTCAGGAAATAAGATTAAAAATAATTCAGGTACTACCTCTCATATTTCAGTCCAATAGAATTTCCCAAAGGAAGCAAACATAAACCATGCTGGAATATGAGAAATATCCTGGCTGCCTTTTTAACAGTGGCAGACTAGCAGTCCTCCAACAGCTCTTGGTTTTGAAATTTTCAGAGCCAGTAGACAGATGATTCCTGTTCAAAGTCCCACACTGCTCTTTAATCAGAAGGTAAATCCATAAATGATGGAGACCAAGAGCACCACAAGTCACTCTTCAGTGTTTTTGTGACGCAGCAGTAATGAACCCTCCATTTTGAGGTTTGTTAATGACACAGCTGCATTAGTTGCTGGCTGTACCTTAAAATAATTCCTTTTGTTCCAGATGCACTCAGCCAGGTCGTGTCAGCTGCTTTGAGATTGTAATTGGATTAGCTGTTCCCAATGAGGGACACTTCTCTAGTTTTTACAGCAGCTGACCTGTCTGATACACTGAATGGAGTTCTGTGGCTTTTTGGTCAGAGACACAGTAAATTAAATCAGTCAGATTAAAGTAGACTCTTACAAGTAATGTGTTCTGTGGGTGCCTCCTGATCGCATATAAAACATGAAGAAAATAAAATTTTATATACTTGAAGGAGTGAAAAAATAATCTTACCCTGTATAGCACATTCTTTCTTAGTTTCTTTCTTCCTGACAAGCAATATCATAAAAGCAGCTGCCAAGGACATAACATGTCCTTTAACATGTGAATTGTTTGGCAATGAAGCACCTTTGTACAAAGACACCTCTTCAAAGAAGCTTTCTTTGAAACAAAACTATGCAGATAGTGTACATCATTTCAGGGGAGCTTATAAGTGAGCCCTTAAAGCTTTCTGTAATGATTTATATAGAATTCATGGTTGTTTATATTATAGGATATGTTATTTTTTGTGCAGACTGCTAAAACCTGGTTAAAAAAAAAAATAGATACAGTGAACCTGAGTGGAGTTCCTACCTCCCCCAACATCACAATGGAAATATTTTGACTAACAACCTCTCTTTCAGAAAATTGGCTGGTGCAGATTCTCTCTAGATGGCAGTGGAGCTCTTTCAATAGTGATTCTCCTTCCTTCCCCCACCCTCTTTCCATTTCTTCTGGACACTCATTTTCAGCTGTATTGCTGTATGATTTAACAGGGCTTTGATGCTGTGAGATGTTGGCGGGCACAAATCAGACTTTCTTTTCTAAAAGGATAATATACTGCTTTTTCAAAGTCAATTAACACTTAGGGCAAATGAAATGGGTAGAGCTAAAGGTCAATTACTAAAGGATAGCCACAAAATTTTTTCTGGTTTACACAGCATTCATCCAGGGATTGCAGATCAGTGGGGAAAGAAATGAAATAGTAATTAGTTCATTTGATTTCTCGATGGTTACCAACAAGATAGTTAAATACAGCTTATCTCTTTTATTATTATCAAGTGTGACCGGTGCTAATAATCATTCTGACCAGCTCCAGACTGTGTTTTTCCAAGGCATTGTACTTCCATCACAGTAGCTGCGAGGTTGTTGTGGCAATTTGTGCACCAGGCAAAGGTTAGCAGAGAACAGCTTTAATACTTCAGGTTTGGAGTGGAGTTAGTAAGTTGTGTGCGTAAAAGAAATAGTGTAGCTGGGCAGTCCAGTTGTTAAACAAAGGAGGGCATTAAAGGAAGGGAGACTGAGTGCCTTTTTCACTGTCATTTATCATCCTGTTTAAAACAAGCAGGTAAGTTAAAACTTGGCCTTTGGAGGTCTGAGGTGCACTTTCATTGGCTAACCACCAGCTTAGTTTTCATGTCATGGCTGTGATGCTGTTTCACAGGTGAACCACTATAGATCTAAAGATTTAATCAGACAGGACTCCAGCTGCTTAGGTTTATCTGTCTTCATGTTGCTCATCTGGGTCACTCTGGCATAAGTGATGCAACTGAGTATTGTAAACCACAAATATCTAAGTCATTTTGAGATGTATGCCTTGTTTAAAAAAGGGAGGTTTGTGTCAAGAGAGCTTGCAGCTTAAAGGATCCCTTCATAAAAGTAACGGTAACCCCAAATTTGAAGGACCATTCATAACAAAGTGAGGTAGCAGATTACTCTCTTGTCAGCTTAATGGTGACTACACATGAAATGACCAGCCTTGAAATCTGTGCTCTCTGCTTGCCTTTTGTGTGTCAAACAGCTTTCCAGTCAAGACTCACACTTAAGATTGCAGTCAAAGTTCATTTCTATCTTTTATAGAATAACTCTGCAGAGTTTAATAACCTTTTCCTTTGTGAATAAGGAGTTTCTGTTTGCAGTTACATGAAAAGAAAAAAAGGCCAGTGTTACAGGCAGCAGGAGATTATTTCAGGCTTGACTATTCAGAGGGCTTTGCAAGACCATGAGGGCCAGGCAAAGCACATAATGAGCAAATTCTTTTGAGGCAAGTTATTATTTGGGATTCTGAAAGGATCTTTAACTTGTGTGGGAAAATACCCTGTGTGTTGCACTCGACTTGCATGTTGGCAGCAACTCACCTGCCAGCTGTCAGCAGTGTTCATAGCAGCGTCTGAGACAGCAGGAGAAGTAACACAAAGTGCTGGACCTGGAAGTCGTGCTCCCTTGTTTTCTGGTGTGTCACAGAGGCACACCTCTCCCCAGCAATGAGTAGGTGTGTGCAGTGCACTGTCTGCCCTCGCTACCTGCAGCCAGCAAGCTCCAGCCTTTTGTTTTCGAAGCTCAGCAGCTCTGGTCTCCAGCCGCAGGCACAGCAGCACGGTGCCAAATTGGTTTCCTTGAGTTTCCGAAGGGAGGATCAAAAGGGATCTCTCTTCTTCCTACAGCTACAAGCTATATCCCACTTGAAGGACATATATGAAGTTTTGTCATGGCAGTGGCTGCTGTTTTGTTGATGCCTGAGCTAGCTGGAGAGCACAGAGGCTGCACGTTGGCTTGCCTTGCACAGTGCAGTTCAAAGAGAGACATTTGCCTGGCAAACGTGCACCCTGCTGCCTGGGTGCAGTGCTTTCCCTGGACAGACATGCTGTTGGAAATTTGGCAGGCAGGTACTGTCTGTGGAACTGCAGGGCTATTTTGGCAATGTATTAGCACACAGCAGACACTTGACCAAATTTCTGGGCAGGTTTTATAGTACATGTAATCTAAGTGCATCTGTGGTACGTCTTACTCTGATTTCATGTTTCTCTTGTCATCTCTGCTTACCTTGCAAAAGGTTTATTTGGGGCAGACAACATGATATTTTTGGATTGCTGAGCACTCAGAAAACCAGGGCAGGTTCACTGGGCACATTCAGGTCAGTTCTACTGTGTCTACAACCGATCTGCAAATGTAACAGAACACAGTGCAGGGCGCACACATTGTGAAGAAATCACATTTGTCTTATTGTCCTGAAAAAGCACCAGCTTTGCTGAGGTGGCCTCAGGGATGTCACTGTAATGACCCTAGCACAATTTTGGGGGGCAGCCTTCCATTTGTGAACCATGTTACCACAGTATCTGTTCTACTGGGGAGGAAGAAATTCCAGCAGTGTGCCTGTAGGGATACATCAGGAAGATGCTTTCCCACAGTGAATAGAGTTGAGACTGACTCCCCTTCCTCCCTTTTATGAACTTACTTTTGTTCTCCAGTGAATGAGACAGCATCTATCCTGCACTATTAAAGAAAAAGGAAATTTGGATGCAACTTTTGTATTTGCAGCTTTGAATTAATAAGATTGTGAGAACAGCTGTTCTTTACTTCAGCAAAATCAGGAAATGCAGAGATGAGCAACAATAATAAAAAATAAAACAAACCCTGGGTGATGAAAACAGTCCCTAAAGCTTTATGTATAATGTCTTTCCATCGGAGCCAGCATCCATTGAAATAAATGATAGCTCCTTTTCTCTATTGTCGACAGAAACAGCTCCAGGCAAAATTGGCAAGGTATGTTTAGCCCACAGTTTCCCAGTGTGTAATGTTTTAGGGAACTCGCTCTCCCACCCAGCATATAGAGGGTGAAACCCACTTTTTTACATGGAGTAAGCAAGTGAGAGAGATAAACTCCAAGCTTTTAAATTATTGATATTGATGTATAGCAAGAATTAAAACATGAAACGTTTCCTTACGAGCTGATGCCATGATTCACTTCAGGCAATCTACCTTAACAGACGTGTAAGACCCAGAATAGTTTATGGTCATTACCATTTATGGCACTTCACAGTCCTTCTTGTGCCCCACTCCAAGCAGAATCTTTCAGAAAACATGTGTTTTTCAAAATAGTCATGTAGATGTAGAAAAATGATTTATGATTTAAAAAAAAAAAAAGTCTGCATAAAGTCAGTAAGTAATGTATTTGTACTCCGTGTTTCTTTGATCCCTGGAAATAGGGAAATAGACCTGAGCCATGAATGTGTTTTCACAGGATATTTCTTATATTTCAGTATTTACAGTGGACTGAAAGAAAAATGAATTTAAAATAACAAGATTAATATTTAATTTCTCTTAATTTGATAGAGAGGGGGTTTTGAGCTTGACAAGGCTCACTAATTAATTTGATCTTCTGGTTGGAAAATATTTCTCCATTTTTATTCAGGCTATGAAAGAAACAGCACTTTTTTTCCTTGGAATGTACTCCCTGGTTTCTCTTGCCTCTTAAAAACAGGATTATTGGAAAAGGCTACCAGTGGGTTATTTGAAATTATTGCTTGTATGTTTTGGTGGATATTGGGCTGCTGTGGTAAGGTTAGTAGGAACTGAGAAAGCACACAGAAGTTAAATCCTTTTTTTGCCATGTAGAAGGACCCTGAAGGGTGGTTCTTCATTAGGATGCACCTACAGGAGACTGAAGCAGTACAGCTTTGAGGATGGAGGTATAGAACATCAAGGACTGAATGTGTTTATGGAAAATATGTTTATGGAGAAGGCTTTTGGTAGTTTCTTTTCCTTGGATGAATGTAAAAGACAGAAAGGTGACTTTTTTTCCCCCTGTTGTTTTGCAGACAGACCTGAAAAAGGGAAGAAATTCCAATGGTAAATTTCATGGAAATATTTTGTCATCTTCACTTGATGCAACCACCAGCAGACTATTCTTTTCTGTAATGAATATGAATGTAACAGGGAACTGAAGACCCTTACCTTGTAAAAAGTAAGATTTGAATAAAAATTGAGCTTAATGTTTCATTCAAGTCAGCCCAAGAAATTGTTTTTAACCCATGTGGAAAAAAACTCTTGATGTATTTATATGATCTGTAGCCTAGAGAACATAAAACACTACTGGAATTTGGAGCAGTTCATTAATTGCTCATAAAATTAAGTTGACTGTGAGCTATATATTGAATGATGCTGGATTTATTTTATATAATTCGTATAGGGTTTATATCACATTTTCTATGGAATGAGTGTTAAGCAAGGGAGTTAAGCATACCTTCCTTGTCAAGCAGGTACAAGTTAGTTTCAGAGGGTGAAATATTGTATTTCCACACTGTTGAAGAAGAGATCAATGGCCTTCTTTCTTGACAAACTAGAAAATCTGTGAGATAGTTCATTTGTGTTACTCTTAGCTAATGTTACATATTCCATCATGATTTTGAAAACATTTTTTTTAAGGGAGGAGCATTTTTCTTCCTTTTTTTTTTTTTTTTTTCTTTAAATACCATAAAGAATGATGTGCCAAGAGAACATAGATTGTGTCAGAGTACTTTCAGATTCAAAATTTCAGTATTTTCTTCTGCTACAATGGTTTCATTTAGAGGAGTCTTCTTTTGGTAAGGGATTTGTATCTCTTTAATGAAACTGAAGAGCATGAAATGTGGTTTCCCTTCTTTTAAATGAGGCCAATTTTAGAGAAATAAAATGAGACATGAATAAATTGTTGAAGTCACAGTGCATGAAATTAAGAGAGCCCTTGACTATATTGGCAAAAAGTTTTCTCTCTAGTGTTTTGATGACCATATAGCTAAGTGGTTGTGGGCTAATTGTGACGAGGTTTTTTTTTTGTTGTTGCTTTGGTTCCCATGCCTTTGAGAGAAAAAAAAGAAAAATATTACTACAATACCTGTCCTTCCATGTCTCTCAAGCTCATTTTTGCTTCTTTTTCTACCCCCTGCACAAGGTCCTGAAAATTTTCCTTTGAGAATTATCTCCCAAGAAGAGCCCTGCTTTTTCTGAAGTAAATCACAGAACGCCCTCAGTGTCCTCTTGCAAATTTTACACTCTTCCATATCATCTGGAGATTCAAGAATCACAGAATTCTACAGGAAAAGAAGAGAGAGAAATTAAAAGTATATTTTTTTTTTGAAGGGAGGCCTGAAAAATGGGTGAATAAAATCAAGCAAATTCAAATAAATTCAATAGGTAAACAGTGAGAAAGGGAAATTAAACATTTGAAAAACTGAAAACAAAGCTACAGTAAATTTCAAAATTCTACCTTTTTGGATTATTTTGGATATATTTTTTAAAATGGAAAAGAAGTCCTGATTTTCTGCCACCAAAAAAGGAGGGGAAAAAGCCCAGATATGCTTTAACGAATAGAGCACTAATTATGAATGAGTACTCATCAGAACTCAAGAAAATTCTAGCGTTTTTGCAAAATAGGACATTTCTGCTTTAAAGAACATTAACAGGTGTCAGGCTTTTCAAATTGTAACATTTCCTCATTCATTTAAGCCTGGGTGTGTCTGAACTCTCTTTCAGAAAACTAAAAGAAAAGTTTCATATTCTTGATCACAGTAAATGTGTGATTTAAGAGTCCTTTGTTATTAGCACTATATTGGCAATATACAACTGCTGTTGAACTTCACTTACAGACCCACTGACTTCAGTGGGATTGCAGTGCTGTGCTGGTTTGGGATTTAAATCACAATCTCCTGAAAGCAAAGGGAATATATTCATTTAACCAACCAAAGATCTGACCACACAACTGTACCTATTTAAATCAAAATTCAGCGTCTCTTGTGAAATTCTGATGGTTTTAGAGATATATCTCCAGCCATGGTTACATGGCCACACATTTGTCTTGGTGTTCAGCATAAAAAATTCTTCAAACTTAAATTGTTCATAAACCTAGTCTATATAGTTTTAGTGGAGAGGATGGGAAAACACTATTTTTTCTTGGTGAGGGTGAAGTGGGAATCCCTCAGGTATATAAAGAGTGTGGCAGAGAAGAATATATAATTTATTCCTCTAGCTTAAACATCTCTCAGTGTAAGCCTGACTGTAATGTGGTAACTAAATGGCAAATCAGAAACCCCTGTCAAAAATGCTCAGTCTTGGAAGTTAAGTATCACTTCATGTAAGAGAGAAATGATGGTAGATCAGAAATACTGATGCATGAGAATGGAAATAATTGTGATTTCCATGAGAGGATTGCCAGTTTGCAGGATTTAGATTGCATGCAAACTGGATTTTACATCTCTAATTGAAGATGTGTTGCCTTAGAGGCTTGACTTGACATTGACAACTTCAACAGAATACAAAGACAGGAAAATGGGCTTTTGTTTGCCTTGCAAGTGATTAACAAACTCATACTGTGATGTTCCTTTTATTCCTAGGAATGCCAGTGGGATGATAAGGTTACTTCTGTGGGAGATTAAAGGTGCCAGTTACACAGCAGTGGTAAGAGGTACTGAAACATAAACAGACCATGCAGAAAGACTCTGATTTCCCAGAGAAAAACCTCTTATTTTCTAAGATTATAGCAAGTACAAAGGAGGATTTTAGAGTGCTGATGTTCATGAGGTTTTCTTTTTAATGAATAAAATTCATTCCAGAGAAGACAGAAGATCTCTGATTGATTTTATTATTTAAAACCTTTTGATCATTAAATTAGAAGTTTTGCATGCATTTAGGAGAGCTTCATCCTGTGTAGACATAATTTGGGGATCATCATTTCTTGAGACCATATACAATGTTTATTACTCATATTTACTAAAATATGATAGATATTGCTGATTAATGGGCTTTTTCTGCTTTTTTTCTTCTTTCATATTTTCCTTTCTCAAATTTGTTTATAATGCTGGGGTTTTGTTAATATTCAAAGAACAGGATATATTTCTTCTATATCTGGTAGAATCACTTATTTTTTCAAAGGAATTATTGCTAGGTGATACAAGATGGTTTAATTTCTAGGGGATGAATACTTTGTCAATAAAAGTTAAGAAGACATGTTAGAAGATGATAAAGAAGTGTGAATTCTAAAAGCAGGGTGCTGTTAGGTCAAGGACATTGTCCTTTCGACAGTGCTGAGTTGTCTTTTCTGAAGCTAAGTCAACTTTTTTGTCTTTGTCTTTAGATGCACATGAAAGAGTATCTTACTTATTTTTATTACTTTATTATATGTTTATTTTTATTGCAGAACTATCCTTTGGTATTATTTTGCTACTGCTTTATATTGATAAGAAAATTACAGAAACTTTTTTGAGAAAAGTGAACCATGTTAAGAGAAGCACAGTCTCTCCTAGCCTGGAGGCTAGAGATGCAAGAATTGCTTTCTGTTCTGAGTCACACACTCAGTTTCTTCTGTTTATTTGAGAAAGGCAGGAGATCAGCCAGAAATTGCAAGGTAATTCAGATTTTCAAGTGGCAGTTTTGAGAAATGAAAAACAGTAATATGTTTTAGAGACTGTGGGATGATACCATGAAGTCTAGAGGGTTTTCTAGAGGATTTTTTGTAATAAAGATATGTTTCCTGACTGTAATCCTGAGATTTTTATTGATGGTTTCATCATCTTGTCTTGTCCCTCTTCTGGACAGGGTGAGAAATATTTGCAGTTAGAGCAGACCTGTAACAAAAAGTAATGCAAGGCTGGTTGCTCAGCACATGCATTTTCACCTGATTGAAGCCAAGGATGAAGGAGTGGGTTATTTGTGCCCTGTCTACAATAAATTTGCATTTATGAAGTGGCAAAACCAGACATATTCTCAGCATGATTGTTCAGCTGTGGGGTGCACCCACAAGGGCTTCAGTGACTGAGCTGTCCATGGATCTTATTAAATCCCAGGGACTAAAAAGGCTCAAAGAACTATGTTATAGTTTTATGAAGATCACATTTTTGTCTTCTTTACCTGAACTGTGTGTAATCCTGTGATTTCTCAGTTTGCTGAGCCTCAAATATGAGTAACCCCTAGGTTAAGCATACCTTATTATTAGAGGCTGAGCTCCACTGAAGTATTTCATTTAAATATAAATAAGAAAGAAAAGAAGACAAAAATTCTAGAGCAGCATCCTTTGCTTTGTCAGGGCAGCACATTGTGTACACATCTGTTACTGTTTTTAAGCCAAATAAAAAAGTCAGTGCAATAATGTTGGGAGTTTAAAAAAAATTCTTAACTTGTTCAATATGCATATAAAGATTGTGGTTATATAATATTGTTGCATGGTTCAAGAACTTACTGTAAGTACAAGTTCCCATCCAAAATGAAACACTACTAGAAAAGGCACTTGCCAGCTGTATTAAAAAAAAGTTACATTAAAAAATGAGAATACAGATGCAAATAGATGGTCTGCCAAGGATGACTGTATAATGTCAGGGCAAGGAAGAAGTAATTTTTTTGGGAATAGAAGATGACCAAATCATTTATTGATTTTAAGGGTCACATTGAAAAAATCATTCCAAACTTTATCTCACAGAGGAAACCATGAATGTGACAGGTCTCCATACTATAAAACAAATCCATACATAGCACAATGCATTCCAGCTCTTGAAAAAAAATAATTTGTTTTGTTTTTTAGTTTTGCATTTGTGCATGCTTTTAAAGTAAGCAGTAATGGAAAGGGGAAAGCAAGGGAAAATGAAATAATAAAACATGAAACAGGTCATGCCCCAAAGATTAACTTATTTCTTCTGATACCTCTGTCCTAGGGTGACTTGCTGATGCTGGTACCCCCATTATCGTGTTGTGTTTGTGCTGGATGTTGGGTTCTGCACCTTTAAGGCCGGTTCTGAGGGCGAAGGGGCAGAAGAAGCGCACGGTTTGTCTGCACAGACTGCGCTCATTCCTGCTCATGGACTGTGCTGTCTGCAGCACGGACACACAGCTCTCCTTGGCTTTAAGGAGGTTAGTTTTAGCTAGCTGAGGCAGAGAAGTTGTGAAAACCCATAAAAACCCTGGGAGCCCTCACCAGTGTCCCACTGGGCCTGGCCTAGGCCACAGCGTTTCCCAGCGGGAGGGACAGGAGAGGCCGAGCGGGCCGAGATACACCCCATGACAAGGACTTTCTGAATTTCCCATCCCTTCACAACAGCCAGAGGTTCCATTCCTTAATAGCATTCATTTTCTCACATTTGTGAGTACTATGCTTGTTAATAAACAGGATTTTTCCACTTTTCTCCAAGAAAATCTTGTCCCGAACCAATAGAAGGAGAGGCCACTTTCTAGAGAAACCGCTCTAGAAGTTTCCTCACAAATTTGGCCTAAGCCAAAACATACAGCTCCAGCTGGGCAGCTGCTTCCCTTTCTCCCTCCCTTTCTTTCTCTCTCCCTTCCTCTCTCTGAAGTGTTTTTGGTTTTCTGTGTGTCTTTGTCACCTGAGCAAAACTCCTACAGGTGGTGAAAAATTTTTCATGGTAGACAGAAGAAAATGTTTTGGAAGGATGAACGTGTAGGTTCTGAATTAATAATCTTTGTTGCCATATTGGTCAAGCTATTCTTTGTCAAATGGAGTTCAGTCTTGACCAAGGTATGAGATTCAGTTTTATGTAGGAATTGCTTGGAATTGAGCATGTTCCAAGACAACCTTTTAAAATGTAAATAACTCACTAATAGTGCTGCCTAGAAACTCTGCTTACTTTAGTGACTGTATCATGTCAGGCAAGGAAGAAGGAACTTGTTGGGAATAGGAGATTACCAAAGCATCTATTATTTTTAGGGATCTCATTCAAAAGTCATGCCAAATTTTATCTCTGGTTTGCCAAATAAACCAGTACCTAAATATTTTTTCAGTATGTTTTTACTAATACCAAAACTTAATAAATGCATTTCTTGCAAAACAACCTCAGTAAATGCCTGTGATGTACCTAAAATTAGAGTCTATAGACACTCAGGAAGGAAAGAAACATTCAGAAGAGAGTTGGAATTTGTTTCTTGTATATCAAGGCTCTCAAAGAGGACACAAATTTATCTAAGGGTTTATATTAGTTTCTTAAATAACTAAAACATGTACGTATAGAAGGATATAATTTAAGAAATTACTGTATATATTATTAGGTGATTTAAATTCTATATTATTTATCATAATATCCTTGAAAATTTTCCTTAAACCAAATTCTTTAAGAATGTGGCCATTTGGCTGTTGCTTATGTCAAGCTTGTTTAAACTATGCAACTCATTTTTTTACTTTTCTTTTCTCATTATATTGTATGAAGCACACTCTGTTCATGGCTGGGGAATGTGAGAATGAGAAGCACATGGCAGAGGTACAAGAGAAATCCATGAACCTTCCTTGCAGCCAGCTAGAGTGGAGAAAATAAACAAATGCTGAAGTGATTGCAGCAGGTTTGGAGGTAAGAGGACAAACAGGGAATAAGTGCTCTTTCCAACTGATATTCTACTGTATAGTATTTAGTAACACCATTCTTAGGTAATCACAACCTATCAAAATCAAGTTACTTTATCTTCAGCCCAAAGAAGAAAGGGCAAATTTCCAATATTTTACATCTGCTTCACTGCTTTTTTCACCTGTTCAGATTCTGTTATCTGGAAGCTTGCATTAAAAAAAGCCAAGTTGCTTTTTCACCATCACATAATTCAAGAATTGTATATTCTAACTCAGTTGCTCTGAAAGCATATCTCTGAGAAATTCAGAAAGCATTAGAAATCTGGGTTTATGTTTTCACTAGAATAAACAACACTTTGTGCTTCAGCTTATAAGAAGAAATACCAAACATTTTTTTGAGAAGGCCCTGGTGCTTTTGAAACATGTACTGATTAGTAGTGGTGTGTCACCAGCTGGAACTACTTGAACTAGAGAGCAGTTTTTATTTTTCCACTCTCCTTTGGTAATTGGCAAGAATATTTTCTGCTTATAATCAATGACTTTTACATTCTGACTAATATCTTTAAGTAAGAAGAAATATTATAGCAGCTAGAGAAGATATTGATTTTGAGTAGAAAATACCCTTTCCAAATGCCACTCTAGATGACTGAAATAAAAAGAATATCTGTGACATCACTAATATGGCCAATAGACCTGTCACTTGGTAAAATAATGAGCATGAGTAAATGTGGTTCTTAATTTATCTTCTGTATGAACCGTGGCACACAGACAAAGGTAGGATCACATGCAAGGATCAAACTCCTGAGCTAGTGGTGGAATAATCCTGACTGGATATTGCACAACAGAGCATCAGGAATTCTGTTTTGTTTTAGGAAGAGAAGTGGAATGGCAAATATAATTTTTAAAATATAATTTTAACAGGTAGTTAACAGCCCATGGATAAATATATGTGTTGCTGTACAGTTCTAGTGCATCACAGCTGATGTTACTTCAGGCTATCCACTATGGTCTTTCTGGGCACCATAACCTGTGTTTTAAGTGATTCTTGTCAAGAATACATTCTTTTAGCTACTAATGGCAATAAAAGATGAAGAGTAATGGGAGCAAACTTCTTGGAGGTATTGTGTCCAGCTGAGAGCCTGCTCAGTTTCATAGAGGTCAAGAGAAGAGCCAGGTTGTTCTGGTTACTTCCTATTTGTCCTAAGTGCTGTCTAGCTGTAATGTGTCTTTATTATACAGAAGCATTAAATAGAATTTCTTTCCTGTTTATAAACTTTGCTTTGTGAAAGCTCTGGCAAAAGGAAGACAAATGAAAGATTTAAATTATTTTTTCTGATGCATGGCAAGTTTGGAAATATCTTTGCATTCTTGAGAAAAAAGTTACTTTTTAAACTGCTGGAGCAGCAGTTTCTAGACTAGTAATGTGAACCTGCCAGTGACAGTCTTATTGTTCTTACAAATTCCAAAAATCTCAGAGGAAGTGGCTTGAAAGTGATGAGAAATCTTACTCATTAAAAATTATGAAGCTCAAGACCTAGATTTTAATTAAAGGCTAAGCAGGCCTTGGAATCTGCTTACCAACAAAAACACCAAAGGGTTAGCTTAGTACCCTACCATGTCCACAGCCTGGTTGCTACATTTTGAAGTACTTGGAACACAAACGTCTCACCTCCCATTTCATTTTCAAACATTGTACACCCTGTAGAGCTGAATCTAGAAACTGTGAATGTAAGAATATCCTAGGAAGAGCTGGTGAATGCATGACCCCCCAGTTCTCTCTAAAAGATGTTTCTGTAAGATTTTAGGATTGTCATAAAAGATTTTCTCTCTAGTTCCAACCCTCCATTTAAATATTGCTGCTGCCTAGATTTTATAAGAGGGATATCCATAAGAACTGACCTGGTTTCCCTCTCTGCAGGTGGCCCTGTGCTCCTGCTGAATATTTTATGAGTGATAAGAAATACACTAAGTGTATACAGTGAAGGAACTGCTACATCAGCCTCTGTCATTTCTCTGAAAAAAATGTAAATTATAAACTGCAGCCTATTGCCAGGCATTATTATAAATTTTAACCTGTGATGTATAACCAAATTTCACAAAAAGAAATCTGTTGCTATGTCAGTGATTTTCTGCATGAACAGCAAAGGTGAGATTTCCTTTTAGCATTGTCTGCCCAGCTGGAACCAGATGAGTGACAAGGGAAGATGGAGCATGCATGACCAATGATGTTGTTTTGTGGTCTGTAAAGGTGAGTAAATCTCTTGTAACTACTGAGCAACTCCTCTGTTTGCTGTTGAGCAGCTTCAGTGTGCCTGATCCTGTGCTCGGCAAAGATCTTGTTCTCTAATCACATGGACATTTCTGGTTTTCTTTTATTTTTGTGAGCCTTATTCTGAGACTGGTTTCTAGGAAGCCATGACCTGCTGCAAATGAGGTGTGTATCTCATTAGAATGCCCATGAGTGGCTCTGTGCTCTAGGAAAAACTACACAGATGATGCTTTCCATGGTTTAACCTTATTTTGAAGACTTTGGTGATCTAGAGTTTATGTAGTACATCAACAGAGGAGGACAGGCCTCCAAATATTTAGGAGACTCAAAATATTAAGACATAAGGAAGTGAAATCTCCTGAATTTCTTCTTTGGCTCTCTGTATCAGGGCCTTTGCTATGAAGTTCAAGTAACTCAATAGAGTAAAGCTGGCTCATGACATTTCTTTGCACTTTGTTGGAAGCAGAAGACTGATGAGCATTTGAACATATGACCAAATTGGATATGTAAGTTTTAGACCAAAGAATTAATGGTGTTTTATAACCTCAGTGGAAAGAAGCTTCAGTAGGCTGTGTTGAAAAACCCTCTTTTGATATTTGAAAATGGAACAGCTGAAGAAAGATTTAAAAAAAATATATATGCTACAGGCTTCATCTTGAAAGCTTTCATAGAAAGGTGAGATGAAAGAGAGCAGATGGGTTTATCTTTTTGCTTAGCAGCAAAACTACAAATCATATTCATATAAACAGATCTCTCAACCAAATATAGCTTGACAGTAATTCTGTAAGATTTATCAAGTCAAGGGAAGTGATTAGGTCTGATGTCAAATAATATGAAAATAGGCTATCTCATGTGATTTCAGTATTTCAGACTTGAGTCCATTAAATACAACTTTCTAATGAAAATGCTATCCTGTATTGCAAAAATGTTCATATATTCTCCACAGTGCTTCAAAATTCTTACACCATTCAAATTCTCATTTTCAGTAATCTTAAATATTACTGAAATAATTTTTGGAGCACAGATAATATTGTGACTTTGAATTTTTTATTTAGTGGTCAAGAGGAATGTTAAGCTTTTGAGACAGTTTTCTTGGATGTAAATCCAAAAAGGTCTGTTTTATACATTAAGGCTGTATACAATACTCTCTTGAAATGTAAAAGCTTCAGACAGAACACATGGTGCAAGATATTAAATAAGATGCATCATGGTCTTGCTTATAACACCCAAAAGTAAGTCTGCAATGCCATTAAAAAAACCAGGAATTTCCTGTTATAATAGATATAATTAATTCTAATGAAATCTCTCACAGCCTCTAAAATGGCACATTTCTATTTATTGAGTTCAAACCCTCTGTTTAAATGGAGCTAGGTTCACATGTCCTGTGCCATACAAGCTTCTCACTCCTGTTGAGTCAATAGCAATCAGATGCTTAAAATGCTTTGGTAGGTTTGACTTCTTTTACAGATTTCACCACATATAGAATTCAGGATTTAGCTGTTAACCCAAGTCCTGTTTTTATGAGTGATTTAAAGACAGCTTGAATGAAAAGAAAATAATAAACTTGTTTTCTCAAAATCATATATGTACCTAAATCCTGTTAATTTTACTATGAGTTGAGTAGGTAAATGACTTCTGGATGTGATTACTTTTAGATTTTTTCATGTTAGTTACCAGCACATATTAAATAAGGAATGCGTAGAAGAGTTTTATTGCTTTGTTTACTTGTATTCCCTCTTGTTACTATTGTATGATCTCTTGTATTATGTAAAGCTCAGTGCACTTTTATTGAAGTGCACAAACTCTGCAAACTGAGTGCTCAGTTGTAGGAGCTCTAACAAACTTTTTGAAAGGTGGGGTTTTGCTGACCCTACA
>PYHW01010720.1:297090-309834 GCA_013186435.1 Turdus rufiventris | reverse complement strand
CAAGTACCCACCCTTGGGAGGGAGGGGAGTTTCACACTGAATGATGTAATGGAGGAGACTCTTGAGGAATATTCCATGGCCCATCACACCTAAGATACCACAGCTGCCTTTCATGTTAGCAGTTGAGTCAGTTTTGTCCTATCAGCAGATATTAATGACTCCAAATATCTCACAGGAAACCTTAATGCTTTCTATGTTTTGTACTGAGCAGCGAGGTGATCCTTTGTACATCTACTTGAAGACACCTGGTTTGTGTTGGTTTATGCCATTTTGGAAAGACTAGGATAAAATCATGGTGTTAATTGTTAATGCTGTCTAGAGCGAAGACAGAGCCTTTCAACCAAGACGGAATATTTGAACACAAATTTACCAAGTTATTTAGCGACGCAGTCTTCTTGCTTTGTGGTGTAGGTATAAAGAACTTGAAAAACTAATGCTGCTTTTTTCTTAAGTACCTTCAGTAGTGCTTAGAAATGTAGGAGATTTGTCACTTTCAGAAGGCTTGAAACGTAAATGAGTGACAAACGATCTTAGTAGAGTTTATAAAGGAATAATTAATGGTACAATATGCTGAAATGAATATGCGTGTCAGGCTGCAAATGCATTCATGAACTATCTTTTATCTTCAGGAATGTCTTTCATGGTGTTCTGAATATGGATGATGAGTACTTAGATCAATCTATTTTGTTGAAATTTAAACTTCACTTTTGTTTTCTTTTTTCCTATATTTTTTAAAGATGTGATATAATCATTAAATTAATTTCCCTTTTAAGAGAATTCTTACGAATCTCATTTTTTGCACACGCCATAATAATTTTCTGGAGATCAAAGACTGTGATCATTAGTTAAAAGTCTTTAAGGCTTTGTGAATTACAGATCATGGAAACAGTAAATGAGGAAGTGTTGGTATTTGTCAGTGAATTCTTGGCTTTACCATATATTGTCCTGGACTTACATTGCTGTAGATGTCTCCTGAATTGCAAATTTCCAATTTAATTTAATAATACCTAACTGCAGATATTTAATAATACCTAACAAAGATAAACAGCTGTGCTGATTAGAAAATTTTCCTTTCCATATTGATGTCTTAGAAGCCCATGTAACAAAACTGTTAATAATTTATTTTCTGTCTGCAATATAGAAACCAGATTTTGAGTATTTGTTTTGCAGTGGTGACTTTGCAATACCAGCAAGTGGGTTACCTTCCTTTGCTTTTATCTTTTCTTATTTTATGCTCATGCTATTCTTTCCAGTTGTCATAGAAGAATGTGTTTCTCTTTTTACATCCCCTGCAGTAATCTGTTAATAACAAAACCAAAAAGCAGGCCTGCCATTGGCTTACAGTGTTGTGTGAATGTGGTTGTTGACAGGATACACATCTGCTGCCTAAAATGGCATTTTTTTGGCAGGCTGACAGCTCTTTAATTCTTGTCTCCTTAAGCAGTACTGAGGTCCTCGGTGCACTACAGAAACATTACATATCAGCCAAGTTTTGAATACTTACAATATGTTGTTTAACATGCCCATGGTGTCTTTTGTCAACTATTTATTTAAGTTTGGGATTTTAGCTTTAATTTAATTTTAATACTGCTTTAGAGCATTTTCAGAACTTGTACGAGCAAAATCATTATCCAGAGCTTGGTTAACATACATGTCTTGCCTTGGAAGGTATTATCAAAAATATGATCTTTCAGGCATTTCTGGTGATAGTCATAAACTAATTCATGTGACAGAGAAAACGTGCTGGTGTAGCAATGTGTTGGTTTGTCAAGATGGTTTTTACTGTCAAGCTTTACTTGGAATAAATATATCTATAAATGGCTTTTCTATGAATATATAAATTCACCTTCTATTTACATTTCCTAACAGAGGTTGAACAAAAGCTAAAAAAAATAGCTGTTTTTTTCCACGTCTTTGCTTCCCTTTTTTAGTTCTGCTCTTTAATTTGTATCGTTCACTAAGCTTCAGAGCTTCCCTGTGTTTACTTGAGAGAGATCAACACATTGATCTATGGTATTTTGTAAAGCTACCTTTTCCACTCTGCTTTATTTTTGCTCTTTAAAAACTGTATGTTTGGGTCTCACCTTGACTCTAGGTGTGCTGACAGGACATAGATTCAGCAGGGCAAAATGAAAGATAAATTTTAATTTCTGAGTGGATGCCATGTACTCAAGTTGTTGCCTTGCTCTTGCCTAGGTGGTTTTACATATTAGAAGAACAAAAATTTTGACTAAAGAATTTTCATAGCAGTGATTAATATAGGAGGATTCATCAAGTCTAGTTAACAGGTCTGTTTCTCTAAGGTCACTTTTTGGTTTTCACTGTTTTATTATAACAGATGCAGAAGAAGGGGCAGAGGAAACAAGTAATCTAATCGAATGTGGCATGACCACTGATTTATTGAGCATAAAGGAAATGTAGCTGTGTAGAAAGTTTTACATACAGTAGTAGCTTGAACAGATCTAGTTTTATTTCTGCTTTGGCATCTCTGTTGAAGTAGAAGGCAGCTTAAAAAATAAAAAAACCCTCAGTTTTTGTCTCAGTGGAAATCAGTATGTTGGAAGTAGATGACAATGTAATCTGCAGACTGACAGATATTTTGACTCAGTGGAGATCTTTAGAGTGAGGAAGTGCAAGAACTTAAGAAGGCAGCGTGTCTCCCTCCCCGCATGGCATTATGAAAGAAAGGAGGATAATTTTGAAGTGGCCTACAGTGGTAATTGTATGATATATCTCAACAGATTGAGATGTCATGTAGCAGCTCTGCTGAATTTAAATTGTCGGTATTGTGTTCAAGTTTTGCCTTTTCTTGGAGTATGAAGAGTGAAAATGTGATGGCTAGGTGTCTAAATCACATAAATTACTATTTTGAATGTCTCTGTTGCAGATAAAATAAATTACCTAAAATACAATTACTTAATTTTTTTTTTTTAATCTCAGCTGTTGACAGTTTATTAAGAACACTAAAATAACATGCAGCTACTTATTGAAGCATGTTTTCACAGCAGTATAACAGCAAAAGCCTTGCCTTTTCCCCTTGACTGCTACCAGAATTTAAAACATTACCCTTCATCTTTTACTTTGGGAAATTTAGCCCATGGAGTCTTAACCATTTGAGGAGACAAGGGATAGCTGCAAACTCTAACCAGAGAAATGACAGATAACAAAGGAAAATGTAAAAAAAAAAAAAAAAAGGTCTTTCTGTGTTGCTGCTCAAAGAATTAGTTCTATTTCCCTTAAATCGGATTTCTTTGACGAGATCTTTTCTTGCCAGGTGTGCACTAGCCAGAGAAATTAATCTGCATTCACACTTCTGACCTTGTATCTGCTGTTTAAAAGGTACAAGTTAAATGAAAAGCTTACATTTCTTGCAAAGTTTTTAAAAGTTGAGAAGTACCGAAGTGTAAGTGTTTTATTTTCAGTGCTTAGCATATCCATCTCTACTAACTGATGCAGTGAAGCAAATGCTCTTTAGTATCCTTTAGTGATGCAGAGCCCAAGTGTTTGCTCTTTATCACTGTTTTGATCCCTCCTGATCTCCTTTCCCATATACTCTTCCTTTTTTACATTCATACTTCACATCCAAGAGAGCTATTTGGGAGTTTTTTTGACAGAATGCTCTCCAGCACAATACAAATTTATGAAACTTAGCTATGATGATGAATTTTGTTAAATACAAATTTTTGACATTTATGTTTGGAAGGAAAGGTCTGTTCTAGAAAACAGAGCATCATTTTGTGTCTTATGTCTGCATGTGGCAGCATTCCTTGTCACAAGGAAAAGGCTCCTTATGAGGCCATGTTTTTAAATTTACATTACTTTTGGTTATTTGGCAATTGCTCTGAGTATCTGTACCTTGAATTTTTGAGGCTGGTGTCTCTGTTTATTGTTTGGCACAAACATGTTTTGATGAAGATTATAGTTTGACTGAAACTTTGATTAAAGACTATTTCATTTTTTTCCGAGTTGGTTGCTTGGCAAAATGTCAGCATGAAATCAGAAGTTTAGGCATATAAAATAGCCCATTTTAAGCCAGTGGTACAGGGGCTCACATTTAGCAATGGCTTGGCTCTAGCTGATTCCCTAGAAGTGCATTTAGGTTTCAGTTGGCTCATTGTTTTAATCTAAACCTGTGTTATTTGCATAGAGAGCACGGTTAGGTTTGGGGGCATGTAACTGCTGTATCACAGTTAATGAATGATGTAGAATGAGGTTCACTTGCCAAGATTTTTAGTTTTTTTCTTTGTTAATTCTTCCCTTAGGGATTATTTGCTAACTTTGTTGCAGCTTTAAAGCCCAACTCTCTTATTTGAAATTCCTGGGCATCCCAATAGTTTTCAGGTTGTGTTTCATCAACATTTCTTTAGTTTCAGGAGATGACTTTGGTACAGTCCCTGAAATTTGACTATGATCTGTGTGGGATATAGAGGCACATGTTTGGGAATCAATAGCACAAGGCCTATATTTTATGACTTCTCAAATCATAGGGTGATTAAGAGCATGGTTACTCTGCGACTCTTGCCAGCATTATGTAACGATTTTTTTTTGGAGTAGTATCATTGTATAAAATGAGAAGGATTAAATGTTACTATGTTGTTACTGTGCTATATATTTGCTGCTCATTCCCATTATTACAGAGTAATTATAAATTGTTTTATTTTAAATGACAATGTATCTATTTTAATAGCTTTAAATGAGGTGGTCTTTGAAAAACTGTAGCTTAAAATATTGCTGATGTTTTCATCAGGCCACCAAAATCATGTTACGGATAAATAACACTTAAGAGATTTTTTTGGGGGGGCTTTAATAGTTTTTAAACTGGTCAGAATTTCATCAATAAATGAGTGAAGATAACATAAAAGTTCTGTACACTACTGTGATGGGTGAGGAAATAGAACTGCCTGTCAGCTTGCAAGTATTCTCCAGCCTTGAGCTGGGATACTTCACATGCTGCTCTCTCTACTGAAGTAAATTCTTTCTCTGTCTAATGTCCTTGTATTATGTGAGCAGAACCAAAAATAAAGAAAGAATTATGATGTAAATATGTTTAATAGCACTTCAAAGGCATGAGAAGTCATTGCAAGCATGCATGCCACCCAAGCATTTATCAGAAAGAGGAGTACCTACATACAGTGCACAGAATTCTAGGGAAGAATAGAAGTACAAGTTTAATAGACTGAGTCCTAATTAACTTTGCTTGTGTATAGTATATAGATAACATTTTTTTCCTGGTTATTTCTAGTAATACTTTAATAAATAGAAAATGCAATGGGATAGCACCAGCCATTCCATTGATGCCTATTGATTTAAGAGAGAAAAATTACTTAATGCAGAGTCATGATAGTTGTCAAAAAAATGAATAAAAGAGTGAGACAAATGCTTTCCTCTGGAAGTAATGGGAAAATGCCAGTGGAATTCCTGGGGCAGGATGTTACCTCAGGTGTACAGGTTATCTTTCAGAATTCTGTCTTTTACACATCTAGACTAGAAGCACAAAGCTTAAATTTTTGATATTTTCTCTGTGAAAAGTATAAAAGTGTGGTTGTGCAAGCTATGAGTTTGTGCAACGTTTGTGAAAGAGTTTTGAATGAGAAGATTAATTTAAAATAATTTCCACTGTAAATTAATGTAGTGTTCTATAGACCTGAGCTTGCTAGGGTGTCTCTTCTCTGTTCTGCAGATGATATGCATGTGGCAATGCAGTGTTTGGTGTCAGAGATTATTACCTTGTTTTTCATATTTCAGCCAGATTTTACTTATGGTTTCCAAACACACTGGCAGCTGGAGTGGATACCTTTGCTTCCTTTAAAAGCTATGCAAAAAATGAACTAAAATTTTTCTCCAGATAAAGTATATCTAATCTGGCAGAAAAATATCCTTCTTTTTTCTCTTGTGTTTTTCCAGCCTTCCACTGCTCTTCCCTCCCTTCCCAAAACCTGATGTGTATATCAATGTATCCCAAACATTTTTCTACATATCTCAAGGAAAAAAAAACAGTTATGTAAAAAAGGCTGGGAACCAGTAGGTTTCTCCTGCCTTCCTTTTGTTTTGTTTGTTTCCTTATGATGTTGAATTTTCTTTAGACTGACTAAGAAATTATTTCATAAATAGTTCTTAAAGGCACCAAGTATTAGATAAATGGCCTGATAGACCTGAGAAAACTGTATTGCTTTGAGACAAGGTTTATAACTAGGTGAAACTGGGAGGGTCTTTGTCCATGTCCTTTTTTGTTTTTTTGGTTTTTTTTTCCTCCTGAAACAGCTTCTGGTCTTTTAATGCCATTTTGGGGGTGGGGCGGTTTGGTAATTTATACTCATGCCCGATTGTTGTGTGTAAAGATTTTTCTCCTCTTCAAATTGTGAGGAGGATTTTTGTAGGCATTTCTCATGCATGAACAGCTTCTTTGTGAATGACTTTTGAATTAACATACGTCCCTTTTCTGTGCTGTTTTAAAATTTCACTGTTACTGCACTTCTTATCGTGTATTATGATAATGATGCTTTGCACTCTTTTCAGTGCAACTACTTCAGATAAGCTCCTTATAACTAAGAGTCAGGGTATTAGTGTTTATTTTTCTTTTACACAATTATCAGATGTAGCATATTATTTTAGTTTTTTTAGAGAGCTTAGAAGATCGGTGTTCCTAGGACAGTCACAAGTTGGAAAATGTATAAACTGTCAAGCTCAGATCTAAATTGTACAGATCCATTTCCTTCCAGTTATGTCTTTGTTTTTTGTCCATGGGGTTGTGATAATTGTGTAGTGTCCTCCAAAGCATCATGAAAATAAAACATGGGCACAACTGGCATGAAAACTCACAAGACTACAACTTTTTCAAACTCGGCAAATAATGCTCTTTGTGCAACCAAACAGTTCCTAGTCTTTGTGCAAGCCAGTTAAATTGCACTGGAGTTCGGAACAAATTCTGATGCTATTGAGGTTGAAATTGAAACTTCCCTGGACCAGGGTGTCTACAGACTTGCTCAGAGTTTACAGAATGAGTAGGAATCCTCTGTCTCTTGCAGTTTTCCTATAGAACAATTGAAAATTTCATCATGAGGTATTCAATGCTCAGAAACATTAAGTAATGAGGTAAAGCCCAATGCTTGTGTTTAGTTTTTGGCCTTGTTGGCTTAATATGAATCGTTGTAAATGTTGGCACCATTACTAAGTCCTGACTTCTTGAAATTTCTATTTGAAAATATTGGCTGAGGGAAGGAGAAAAGGTTTATCAGGTGTTCTGTGGATTCTGCTTAGGAGGTTCAGTGCAATCATCAATCTCCTTTTTCTCTTGTGTCCTGCCATCTGAGTTCTTAGCCATCCATTGGCTTTAGAGTTAAACTATCTGCTTTTGATCTGTGCTTTTTGTTGCAGCTCTTCCATGCTGCTGTGTGGAGTAGGAATTAAGCCCATAGGTGTTAACGAAACAAAACTAGATAACAAGGATGCTGGAGGGGGAAAAAAACCAAACCCTCATATTTCATGCAGTATGCTTTGGAGTTGACACATGAAAGTGAACTGCTCCCTTATGTTCTGATTGAATGATTGGCAAATGATATTAAAAATGTAAATTGAAGAGGCTTTAGGAAACCTACACATCCTTGTAAGGAGAAAAGCAATACAGAAGCATTGAGTGTCTGGCATTGTGTCCTTTGTGCCAGATAGTTTAGTGCCTAAGCATTTAAAGGTCAAAAAAGTGAGACAAACGGTATGAAGAAAGGGAATTTGTTTTTTTTTCAATCATGTTTGACTGTCAGAGTTCTTTAAATCCTCTATCCTACTTAAAATATATAATCTTTTGTTTTCTAGCTTAGGAAACACGTAAAATCATGAGAGCTTCTTGTAATTTTTAATGATTTGCAGCTCATTTAGCTATAGTATAATTAAAAATGGTGTTTGAACTCTCTTTCTTATGCTCTCGGTAAGGACACGAATTTGGAGCAAAATTTGCATAATAACATTTGCTTTTGTCGATGTTCAGAGCAGTAATATAATTAAAAAGGTGAAAGGCTTAAGAGATGACGGTTCATAATGTACTTATTAAAACTCTGATTAAAATAAAATGTCTGGGAAAAAAGGATTAACCAGCTTTGGTGTTTCATTTGTGATTTTCCTCATTCTGTGTACAGTAGCAGATGACTCAACAGTGCTGTAAGAGAAAAGGCACTATAAGCTACTGCTGCTTGGGCAAACCTATTCAGCTGGAGTTTTTAACAGCTGTTCCCAAGCTTCATTAAGGCTCATTATAAGTTGTCATGTAGCAGAGAACTTATATTTTCGGGTGATCTGTGCACAGCAGTAAAGATGAAAGTCTGTCTTAAGGCTGCACTAAACAGAACAGAAGATGGTACATATTAAAAATAGATTACTGAAATTCCTTAATTAGCTAGCACAGCCCTATAAAAGCAAAGCACAATCAGGGTGTTTTAAAGAGGGATGGGGAGGAATGGCTCATCTTTGGATGGACTATCAGGCTTGAGTCTGATAAGCTCATTAATAAAAATTATTTACCAATTATCCTTTAATAATATGTATATCCTTAATCACATGTTCATGTCCTTTTACTTCCCCCAAAATCAAATGCCTAGATGGCCTGTTAAGAATTGTTGTCACATCTGTCTTATCTGACAGCAGAAAGGGCAGTCTAATACTGGTGCATTATGGGGTATAATAAATAGGTTGTTCTCGCCAAGGAGAGATCATCTAATGGGCAGAATGATATCTTTCGGGGTAAGAATAAGATGCATCCTAGTGCCTTCTATGACACAGTGTCCACTTCCTCTGCAGAAAAATTTGCCCCAAATTGTAATATTCAGTGAGTCAGTAATATTCAGGGGGAAAAAAATCGTGAAGTATTGGTTTCCTTCTGTGCAACTAAAGCTGGAGGAATTCAGGTTGCTTTCTTTTTGGAAATGATAAATGGTGGAAAGTCTCTCAATGAGAAAAATATCTGAAGGAGATGGAGGTGCTGAAGCAGTAACCTGACAGCTGAGGAGAGTGTAGGGATGCAAAGCACAAAAGCTGAAAGTGCTCTGTGGAGAGGGCCTGAAAAGGCCTGGAGGAGAGGAATAGACATTTCCAGCAGGAAGATAAAAGGACACAGAGAATAAGAAGCCACCAAGTCAGAGGAAGGGCAATATATAAATACCATCAAGGAAACTTTTATCAAAGATTACATAAGATGGGGAAGGCTGGAAGGGAGAAAATATGAGAGAAGAGACAAAGACAAAACTAATATTTTGTTGTTCTCGAAAATATGTTCAGACAGAAGTTGCTTCATTTATAAAGAATCTTCTCCAGGCAGTTAATTAGCTTTGTCAGTCAGCTGTCGTAAACCAGATTATTGAACTGTTTCATATTTGAAATTCTTTAAACTAACGTCTTGACATTGCCAGTAGGTGTGTTAATAATCTGAAGACATGAGAAGAATTTATTAGCTTTGGTGTGCCTGTCTGTGAAATGTAGTAGAGAGTTAACTTCATATTATCCCAACACAACTTGAGCTTTCTCCTGAAAGATTCTAATTGCATTTTGAAAGTACTGTTAGCTTACTTTGAGGTGGCAAATAGCAGTATGGTGGTGTGGGAGGCTCTGTGTGTGTAATAATGTATCCTAGTGGAGCAAATGGCAGCTTCGTGAGTGCCATACTGCTAAAGAGAAGTATGAAAAAGGGAATTTGTATTATTATTTTCAGCTAGCAGATCCTAGCATTTTCTGACATGATTTGGGGGCAGTCTTAAGCTTTCTCGATTGCTGTCTAAATGCTGAATTGGGCTGAAAATCTGTTGTAAATGTTCAATATGGATTTATCTGCTTGGCATGGTGTGTTTTTTTCCTCACAAAGCCTTTATTCACAATAGCCCTGGTGATTTCAACAATATGTATATTTTACAGAAATATCTGTGTGTGTGTGCAGCATTATTTACTGTTTAAGTGCTATTTCCCCTAATCAGCACATAGTCGCTATTTTTTATTTTAAACGTTCTCATTGCCATGTACATTTCTAGTAATGAAAAACACAAACCCTATCATGTCTCACATGAAGTGTCTGCGCCATCCAAACTGGAGTTTGTTAGTTTTTTTTATTATTTAGGAATTAGTATCCCATCCCACATTCTTTTCTGAATACTGACAGTCTTCTTGACAGGCTGGTCCATCCCTGTTTGCTGTGCCTACTGCCAACTGCTTTGGCCTTTAGTCTCTTTGCTAAACTAGTCTTCTCAAAAAAAAATTATTAACTTCTATTTGCTGCATTTTATTCCATTCACACAGTCATGTGGTTAATGTTTGTCTTGTCTCATATGTTTTCTAAATCTTAATAATTCCTCTCTTTTGCTCATTTCTTCATGAGAAAAGCCAAACCAAAGAGACCCTGTGGTCCAGAGGATGCAAAACACATGGAAACCCTTCTTAGATCCTGCAGCCCCTAGAGGCCTAGAATGGCCTCACTCTTCAGGGAATTTAACTCAAATAATGATATTAACTCAGATCAGACTGTAGCATGTACAAATTAATGTTTTTTATGAAGACTTACAGGTTGCCCAAATTCACATTTCTCAACCTGCTGACCATGTACTGGTCCCAGCACCTGAGTACACTGCGACCCAGATTTTCTCCATTCCCATCTAACATAATTCTATCTTGTATTTCCAGTGAAATATTTTGTCCTTCTCTAACCAGTTTTTTAGTGTCTGATTCTTGAAGAATGTAAAAATGTTATGAAGTTTTCCTTTTATGATGTCTAACTTTTCCTGGCAGATGGTAGTATTGCCTGTAGATCATTCTTTACAAATCAAGGAGGGCACAGCTCTGCCAGCTTTATCACACTCTACTTCATACTCACCTCTGGCCACCTTTGTACAGCCACTTGTAATTAATAGTCTCAAAGTCTTAGCTGTGCATCAGGCACTCCAGACTCTCTTATCATCCATCTTACCTCTACTTACCTTGCATGAGTAATAATTAACCTCTCATTTTCTCCTTTTCATCCCCTTTTGACAAAGCCACTTATCTTCTATCTTTTGGGTTTGGTTCTTTATTTGAGAATTTTCATAAAAATTCCTTGTCCTCCTCCCAAGTTGTTCTCTACACATATCTGTCTTGTGTCTTGCCTGCACACCTCATTAGCTTTTGGACTTTGATCAAAGATCATCTCAGTTCATAGTTGTCATTATAACTGTCATTATAAATTTTACAGTATTACCACTGATTTCATTTTCACCCGATCAAAATTTGTAATTACCAAGTATATCAGCCTTTAGCGTTAAATGGGCATTGAAAAATATCAAACATGTTGAATATTTTATTTTGAGGGAAAAAAAATAATAAAAATATGTGCTGTAAAAAGTGAGTCTTAGAATACATATAAAAATATCTGCAAGAATTACACTGATATTTTAGGAGATTTCCTTGCAAGGATTTTAGTCATAGTGTTTGGGAAAAAGGACCACTGATTGCTACTTGGTTCAATGAATTGTCATGCAGATTTTGTTAGAAACTTCAAAGAGTCTAAGATTTTATTCCATGTGTTTTCAAGGGATTTTCAATATCTTGCGTCACTTTGCACGTCAGCCTGGATGATAAACGTGTTTCTTAAATAGCTGCGTACCAAAGGAAATAGAAAGAAGTTTTGGGGGCTGGCAAAATTATAAAACTGGTGTAAATTCAGATCACTAGGAACTGAAGGACAGTTGTAATAAATTAGGGTCTAAATTTATAGATGTAGTATAGGTGCAGAATTTTTGTAATAAACAATTAAGGGTACAGTAATAAGTACATTAATATTAGCTGCTATACGTAACTTCAAACCAATGTTTAAAATTTCATCCATATATATCTACAAATGCTAGAAAGAACTAAAAATTGAGAGTTTTTTGTATATAGACAAGGGGTATACTAAGGAAGAAGAGAAGAGATGGTTTATCTGTACTATGTGGAAATTATTGATGTTCTTTTTATGTATAGAGAACTAAAAGAACAGAAGGGACAGAAAGAAAAAAAGACGCTACAGAGTTTGGTAAATCATTATTTGTTTTGGTATTTGATGTGAGCAAAAACTGTTGGAACCTCTCAAACACTTCAAAGATAGAAAGTGAAAGGATAAAAGTTATAGTTTCATACTGAGCATAAATTTTAGTTCACTTATGAACCCTGCAGATCAATAGTAAGTGTCAGATTACACTAAATAATTTTGTACCTAAATTACTTAGTGACAGATTTCAGAAGTGGTTATTCTTCAGTAGAATAGGATATAAAATCTCTCTGATTTCCACATTTCAATGTTTAGTTTAATTTAAAAGTTTCCTAGAGATCTGAATTGGAGGAACTCTTTGGAAGCTGAGGACATTAAAGGGACCACATGGATTTCCAGTTATGTAATAGCTTCTCATCAGCATCCTGTGTGATTGGAGAACATTCTGTTTCAAACATCCAAACTCAAATATTTATGTTCAGTGTTTACAAGGCTCTCAATTGTCTATTCCTCTTAAATCCTGAGTGACTGTGTTTATATTTACTCTTCTTGGCTAGACAAAACCAAACTGGGGGCTGGTTGCTATGCTTGTTGAGTTACAGCTAAACAAATCTGTATTGTCTTGGCTTTTAAAATTCTCCAGTTAAGAAATTACTAGAAGAACTTTCAGGTGTTTGAACAGATCATTTGTACGACCTCAGGCAAGAGATGAGCGTTCAGGAATATGTGAACTCAGTTTTGAAACTTTTCTTCAATCAAAAATCTATTAATAA
>PYHW01010720.1:281522-291898 GCA_013186435.1 Turdus rufiventris | reverse complement strand
GGATGGACACAGCCAGGGAGTTGTGGTCAGCGGCTCCATGGCTGGGTGCAGACCGGGGACCAGCAAGGGAAATTCCCCAGCCAAAATCTGTATCTGAGCTGGCAGATCAAGATGCACCTACCTGCTGATTTCTCAGGTGTTCCTCATCTATTGAAACTATTAACCTGTGTGTTGAAATTGACATTTATTTTACTAAGTGGCTAGGCAATGGTGTGTGTGTTGAGGAGTGTGCTGCTTTTTAAGTCTGAACATCTTACAAAGATGCTGAGCTATAGCTGTTCAGAGACAAGGCTGGGCCTTGTGTTAAGCAAGTGCTAAGCACTTCCTGAAGTGCTTATATGAACCAAGACATGAAGTCAGCTCTTAAGATAGAGCTGGTATTGAAATTTTCCTGTCTTGTTAAAAATTTGGATATAGGTTAATCAGAGACCTTTGTGTATGGCGGTTGTTTGTTCTCTTTTCTCTTGGCCAATCAGGAGGCAAAGATGTATCTACATTTTCTATCTAACTTAGATAAAAGTAAGAAAGTGAGTGGAGCTCAAAAGTGACCCTCCATTTGGAAATGCCAAATGTGAAAAGAAGGTTGTGATGTTTACTCAAAGGATTTTCTCCTTGCCAAAAGATACTTATACTTAGAAGATTAGATGTCCCAGCAGCATATGATTAAAATTTGTGATGGCATTTGGATGTCCCTTCTAGACTTAAAAAATTTAATGTTACCTCCAGCTTCTGTGTCATAAAATTTAAATTAGAATCTCTAATTCTTTCAGAGTGCCAGAAATATTTGGTAAACAGTATTTTGCAGTGAAAGGTCTGGGCTTTTGGGATTTTGAGAAGAGTTCTTTTTAGACAATAGTCTATGTCTAAGTTAATCTTTGAGAAGGATATAGAAAGAATGGAGGGAATGTGAACTGCCTCCTTAACAAGTGAGTGTTAAATTAAATTGAATGTAATGAAGGTAAGACCCAATGCCATAAAACAGAGCTCTGACTGCTAAGCGTAGAATTGTCTGCTCTAAGTAAATACAAAATTGTGTGTTCAAATACATACTAACCTTCAGTTTCAGGTTCATCAGTTTGATGCATTTGGCAGTAAAAGTAATTTTTTAATTGTGAAAAATTTTGGAAGTTTTTTACTGCCTTGCCTTCTCATAGAGCAACCTCACAGACTTACACAATGGCCTGGGTTGGAAGGGACCCTAAAGATCATGTAGTATTTTAGATTATTATCCTAGATTATTATTACGAATCTGTCAGAATTCAACTAGACTAAAATCATAATTTATGACTGTAGCTAGTTTAAAAACTGGTAGGAGAACTTCTGACTATTTCTAAAGCTGGTTTTCTGCTTAAGAATGGAGTACTATTATTTGCTAACACTAACATTAAAAGCAATTAGAATATCTGTTAACAGTTTTTTATCAGAATTTCACCAAACAATTAGATTTGGTTGGGCTTGTTTTGTTTATTCTCACAGTTTTTGATAACTAAAATACCTTTGTTACTTTTGACATCGAGTAACATATACAGATATATTTCTATTTTAAAACCTCATGCTCCATATTGTATGGCTTTATTTTATGTAGTTCATATAAAGGTCCTTATAGGCTGGACACTCTGTCTTCTCTCATAAGTAGGCATAACTCCCAGTTGAATAGGACGGCTAATTTTTTTATGCCAACTAGGGCAAAGTATTAACCTTCCAGGAAGAGGGAAAAAAAACAAACTAAAGGAAAGGTAGATAATTACTTTCAACAGAAAAACCTGTTGAATTGAAAAATAAAAGTAGCTAATTTGGCAATGCATAGTTATGAGATGAATGAAGCGTGCTCCTCTGAAGAGAAGAGGGAAGATGAGTTCAGAATTAAATACCAGAATAGGTGTAAATGAAGACTTTTCTTTAGTGGAAGTGCAATCCAGTCTCCTTATTTTAAAAATTCAGCTTCGTTGATGTGTTTTCTGGATACCATTTTGTGACAAAATGGCTTCTATGCAGGGATAGTTAAGTAAGTTTAGAAGGGCTAAAAGACATTATCCCTGAGGGAAAAAAAAGTATGTCCAGTAAAGAGTGTGTTTTGGGTATGAATATTGTATAAATAATCTCCTTTATATGCTGTGACCACTGTAAAATTATAACTGTGTGGTAAAAAAATGCTCTCATGAAAGAAGACATCCTGCTTCCACTCCAGGAAATTTAATAATGGAGGTAAGTCTGCAATCAATAAATCCAGTGTGTATGTATAAATGCATATATGTTAAAAAACACTTGGGACAACAGTAAACTAAAAAACCTGCTTAGTTATGTTTGGGATTCTTAACTGAAACCTGAGTATTAAAATTTGTTCTCTACACATATGGCTTGAAAAGGCAATGAGAGAGAAAAGCTAAAATGAAAGAGGAAAAGACGGTTTCAAAAACATTCCTACAAAAGACAGAAAGAAGCAGCTCTCTAGCCTAGACTCATGAGCTGACAAGGCTGAGCTCACAAGTTGCTGTTTGGTTCCTGTTTGTCATTCCTGCCAACTGATTACAAAAATTAACTTGGAGCATTTATGTATTCTGCAGTTGCTATTTAGGTCATAACCTTGTAGCAATGACTTTCACAGAGTAACTGCTGTACATAAGGGAAGAAGGGAAGATAAAGAGGAGTTTTGAATATTCTTTTTTTAAAAATTTGTCTGGCTGCACCTCTTTTTCAAGAAAAGGTCTGTAGGTATTAAGATATATATATTCTAAGTCAGTTTATTATATTTCTTCAAGAAGTTATTCCTTGCCCTATCACTCGGATATAGGGACTAAGCACATCTAATCACATCTTTTGTTTGTCTGAAATAATCAGCTATCATCTGTTCTTTTTTGAAATGAAGACCCTTGAAGTGAACACAATATACCACTTGAATACGAATTTGATTTCTATGATGACTTTATGCAATCTTTCACTTTATTCTAGTCCCTTTCTTATGTAGATTAGCAGTGTATTGCTTTTTTAACTGTTACAGTATATTGAACAGTATTACTGTTCTTTCAAAGCTTTTTATTTGGGATTCAGACATTTCCAGAGCTCCAAGTGTCTTTAATGTGTTAACGTTTCATGTATAAATGCTCCTTCTCTGCAACTGGTTCTCTTTTATTTCTTCCACTAAGTTTTTTCAATAGTCTTTTCAGTATCTTGAGAATGTAGGAAGTATCTTGTACTCGCTTCATTTTTTGAGATAAACAGATAGGATTTTTTTCCTAATCTAGTCAGAGCCCTCTGAGAAATCCTACAGGACGGAATTTTTGGACTCATGCTGTTCTATATGTGCATTGCTTTGAAGTTGTCATTGTGCAGTAATATCACTCCAACTAGTTATGTAGGGTGATGATCTTTTTCCATCCATGCTGACACCAGGGAAGCAATTTCTGGCTTGATTAGGTGCTCACCATGACTTTCAAGTTGGTTGCTTGAGGATGACCTGTATTTATCTTGTGAGAAAACAGGGTTGATTTTCAGCTGGCTCCCTCTGCCTTCTAAATAATGCTCTGGGCTCTGTACTACTCATGGATGGCATCCTGAAGCAGCCCAATATCATGGTGCAAGACCTTTTAGTTATTTGAGGTTCTGAAATCCTGTTCAGTTATCTGCCTGTTTTGGGCAGATGAACCTTGGCACGTTATTTGTAGATCTCTAATGGGGTTGATGGGAGGGGTGAGCTTGGTCAGCCATGTCTTGGTAAGTCTATGAGTGATGTGACACGAGGAGGAAAAAATTTTGAAAAAGGGAAAGTAAAATGCAGCTGGGAGCTGCTTTGTACCTGCTGCTGATGGAAACATTCTCCCACTGCTGCCCTCCTGAAGCCAAGTGCTGCTGGTAAGGCAGCATGTGGAAACTTTTTCCTTTGAGATTTTTCCAAAGAAAGAGGATTCACTGACAACCTGATGTTTGATTTCCAGTGCCCTACAGACAGTTCTGAATAGGTGGGCTTGCTTGGGTTCAGCAGGAGGGCAAGACTGATAAACGAATTAGTACCACTGGATAGCTGAAGGTTGCATGCCAGAATTCTGATTAACGTGTCTCCACATTAAGTATGTAGTTGAAGCCTGAAAAGAAAAGCCCTTTAGTAAATCCACAGATAACACGGGAAGTGGCGATAGAAGTAATCCATTCAAGATTTTACACTTCTATCGTGTTCAGAATACTTTAGGAATCTGATGAAAAGGTTTTTTTATCTCCGTAGTTCATGTACTAAACCTTTTTTTTTCCTTGGTACTGGAATTTTTAACCTTTATGTTTTTGCTGATGGTTATTGAGGAAGGTGGTTTTTTAGGGCTATTAAGTGGTCGCTATCATAATGTTGCATAAATCTGTGACACAAGATACAGCACAATTTCTTCTGAGGCATATACAATTTTTATAAGGCCTTTTAAGGAAAGAAGTCTACTGATTGCATTCTATAACTATGAAATGTCTTGCATAAAATATCATAAACATGGAAACTTCTTGCATTAAAAGATGGTAATATATGCAGTTGCCTCTAGTGAAGGACATAGCTATGCCAGTGGCATAAATACTACTTCAGTAAGTGTTAGATGCATACTTTGAAAAACGTAGTAGCTGACTAGCAATATATTATTTTACTAGTTTTTTGATGTAGGAAAGCATTTATAGCAACTAAGTATGAAACTTGAGGAGGGGGGGATGAAATTTCACTATCTATTGAGGTATTGACAAAAGTCAATAAAGATAAATAAATTCTCTTTGCTTTCAATCAAAATGGGACTTTGGTTGGCATGATTGTATTAGGGGAACCTCCACCTTTCCTGTCTGTACAAGGGGCAGTAGATTTGTATTTATCTATTTTTTAAGGTCCTCTTTCAACATTTTTTTGATGGCTTTCTGTACAGTGTGGTCTAGTTTCATGACTGTACTTGTATTCTGCACAGGCTCAGCTCTGTTAGGTGCAGGAAGTAAAGGCCAGAGTTCTCAGCATCATTTACTAACTGAGACACTGGGAAAGCTTCAAGGGCACAAAGTGAGGCACTTATGCACCATGGGGAATAATTTAAACAAGTACATTTTTCTCTTCAAAATACCTATTACCACTTTAATATTAGTTAAGTGATTTTTAAATCACTTTGAAGGTTCATACAGTTTGGATTGTTTAGAGAGGCTCTGTCATTGACAGGTTCACAAATTTATGTTTTCCTCGCTTATCTCTAAATCCCACAAAGAGAACTTAAAATCACTCTTCATTTAGCTATATTTGGTGTACCTATTGATTCTTCTCACTCTGCCTGCTTTTTGGGAGCTAGGCTTTGTTTGAACACCTGGTCCATCCAATTTCCTGCAGCTCCTGATTGCTTTTTCCTCTGTTGGTTGACCTGGCTAAGCCTTTAAGGCTACATAATATGAGTCTGGCACCGATAAGGGTTAGGCGTTTTAATGTTTGGTTGAACTGTACAAAGGTGTGGGGAAACTCTGAGGGGGAAAGCAAGAGTTGTTCTTAAGTGTCATGGTGCTTTATCTGCTTTACTTGACCCTGCAAGATTTTTCCTTTCTCTTCAAAGAGCATTCTCTCCTGAGCTTCCTCCATGGTGGCCAGGAGCTGTGTAAGCCTTCACAGATGCACTAGGTCAGAGCATTGGTCCCATTGAAAATTGTGTTGTGAACTATAGCCAAGACACGTTCAGGTCACTTCTAGGTGACCTGGTAAGCATCTCTCACTTGCAGAATAGTTTAATGTGTTTAAAAGTCCCTGGACAGGCCAATAAAAAGATGAAAGTGCAGTTGTATGGGTACTGAAGTCAGCCAAAAAAAAGTAATGATGTGGTTCTGGGTAGTGCTCCTTGAAGGGTGGTAAACAGGTTCATCACACAGTTATGGATAAACAATGCCAGAATCTCTGCTGAATGAGTTAACTTTATTTTGAAGGTAGGTATTTAATTCAGCTGAATGTCTACTGAATATTTTTAAATATAAATACTGAAACTTGTTGTAGCTTGGCACAGTTTTTTTGAGTGTCATTTATTTTTCCTGATTTTGACCAATTGGCAAACAAACTTCTAACCGAGTGGCTAACTTTAGCAAATTTTTTTATATTTCAGTGCAGCAGAGGTTTTTATGTGTCCTATGGGCATTTAATTTGCTAGTCTATGATTCTTTTTTCCTTAATTTCTTTTCCTCTGGTTAGTGGATTGATTTGAATGGGTTTGTTAAGAGGCTGTGTTTGATTTGCATCTTTTATGTCAGTGGAAATTTTGATGCCCAAAGCCTATATATGGCTTGTGTCTACAGGAAAAAAAAAAGAAATTTGCTCTATTTGATGTTTGGGTTATTGATGATGTTGCCCATCAGTCTTAATAATATCATAACTCCAATTTTTGCACAATATTAATAAAAGAAATACTTTCAGTCTCTTGGAAGAGTTGCAAAACCAATTACAGAAATGTCAGAATTTCCACAGGAAGGTAACCTTCCTCTTAGCAGTATCAGGTGAACAAAGCAAACTGATAGTGATTAAAGTGTCAGGATATAATTGCATTTTCTTTCAAATAAACCATCAACTCTCAATAAATAATTAAAACAAGTCATGTTCCTCAAGATGCTGCAGTTAAGTATCTTTTATTAAGAAGTGCTAGGAGCCATTATTAGATGTTTTCATGATAATTTTTTTCTTAATGTCAGATTTTATTACTTTGCTGTTCTTTGGGGTATATTTTCTTTTCCCCAGGTTTACTGAGGGAGCATAACTTGTGTCACAGGCTGTAATGAGATGTACTCTCCATGACGATTTTACAAGGAACATGTGAACCTAGACTTAGGAATGGTAACAAAATTTTAAACCCAGTGTCCCAAGAGCTAAAACATGTCTATGTAAAACTTTGACATATAAATTAAAGAGTGTCTTTCTCTTCTTTTTTCCCCCCCAGTATTTTCTCTAGCTAATTGCTTACTCTCTGCTGTCTTAACAAGACATTCAGTTTTAATAAACAGCATAAAACCCAGAGGGACAAGGGAGCCATGAGAGTAGAATGTGTCCTGCTCATTGGTGATGATAAAATATGAACTAGTTCAAAGGTTTTTTGACTTGAAGAATCCAGGGGTGTTTTGTGGGATTGACAGGTTGTGATGTTCTTAAACTTCTGACTGAATTATTAAACATAGTGAATTATGTACTAGAACATTGCTTTATTATTTTTGAGGATAAAAGCAGATATTTGAAAATGTGATGTTAATATTTTTCACTTAAGCCTCCTGTTTGTTTCTGGGCTAGTGCTTTGCATTTTTTTGGCTCTGATCTAAGCTGGTTGCACAGTCTTTTCTGTAAATGACAGAAACTGTTGAAAATATAATTTTTTATCTCCAGAAACTGAAGTTTAAACATGAACCTTAATTTTTTCATTTTGCCTAATTAAAACTCGTCATCTGATTAAATCTCCAAAGCAAGTATAAATGAAATGAAAACTGAGTAAAATATTCTGCAAGACATGTAATTAGCAAGAAGTTGTCAAATCTTGTTGCTGTTATAAATAAACATGTGTTTCTTTGAGATTTCAAACTAACCAAAGGTTTTTGGTTAGACTATGCTGGACATGGTTCCCTCTGTAATACAAATTTTAAATGGGAGTTGATCTAATACTTGGATTTATAAGGTATGTAAGGAAAAAAGAACCAAAAATTCTTCCAGCTTTTGCTGTTTTTGTAAAGGTGTACATGTAGAATTTGCAGATTCTTAAGCCTGGGGTGCAGTGGTCTTGTAACAATGCAACAAACATTTTAAAAAATAACAAATGGGGCCAACGTGTTCAAAATCCTCTCTGTAAATGAAGGCTATTGTCTTCCTCTTCCAAGCCACAACTTAATTGTGCATTCTCACACTAATACTTCATCTTTATATGCTGTGGGATAAACTAGATGTTGTCCTTGGAAACTCTTCTACTTCAATTGAGTTTTAGGAAAGTGTAGTGGATGTTAGTGATCAATGCACAGCATGTGATACCAATGACTCTTCTACTTTTAAATTCCTTTTCTGATGTAGTAGCCTAGTAATATCTGCTGTTCTGAGCATGATGGACTTGTTCCTCTTGAGTATAAAGGTTTGCTGAACATTCATGGTTTACTCAAACTAGCAAAGTTTTCATATTAAGAGCTAATGTTTTCCTCATAAGTCACACCAAGGACTTGACTGGATCTTTTAGAGCTGATTTGATTGGTTAAAAAAATAAAACAATTTGATGATTTGACTCTATATCTTCACATTTTAGTCTGCCTGTAGTTCAGTACTTTCATATAAAGCCTTAAAAATGGCTTGAACATTGCAGCAATGAAGCTTGAAGAAAATGCTCTGTTCAGGTCTACAGAGATGTTTCAACAGGATGAGTGTCTGCGATTCACTTGCGCAAAACTGTTTTCCAGGTCTTCATTATCATTGAAACAAATTACAGAAACAGATAGAACTCAACCAATCAGCAGCTTCTTTCCTAAGTCCTGATCTCACCTTGATCAAATCCCAGCTCTGTACAGCAGGCTGTGTAACTGGAAGTGCCCTGCAGCATGCCCTGCAGCTCTGGAAATGAAGTCTAATTCCCACTGAGGAGCAGATGACAGTAATCTTCAGAACAGAAATATTCCTCACCACATTTAATTTATCCCATATTGGAGCTTTTGGGAGCTAGGCAAAAGGAGCTGCAAGAAGGTCCTAAATAATATCAGCATGATGCTGATGATTTTGATTCACTTTGGCTAAACCCAAGTAACCTTGAATATCACTACCCTGGGATGCTATTGCAGTTGGCCCATAACAGCATGTGCACTGCAGACCTCTTGCCACATGTGTATTCTTCACATCTGCCCTCCTCTAGTAATGCTTCCTGCTCTGAGCTTTTCTTTTTCCACCTTTTCCTCTTTATTTTATGCTCTTCCTACTGGAGCCCACTTTTGTCAGCCTTTTCCATTCTCACTCCATCTTCTACAGCCTCTTGTTTTTTTTTTTCTCCCAATTAACAGTTCTTGTTGTGCCTTTAACCACCATAATTCTCTATCAATTATTAAGAATTTATCAGCATTATTATGAACCCTTTCTTTTCTTTCTTTCTTTTCTCCAAAAAGCAACCTCATATCTGGATTTTTAGAATATGTCTGCCCATCAATATATTGGTCTTTAATCTAAATGAAGTGTCTTTACCAAGAAATAGACTATTTAATTCAATTAAATAGTGTGAGGAACTAAGTATCTGCATAGTGACATTGGGTAAAATACATCATTTTAACTGCTTCTATTTTTTCCTAGACTGCTTAGAGTTAGTAGGTGTTATTGTAAAGAACCATTTGCCTGATCATGGCATACAAGAGCAACTGTGGATAAATCAAATAGTGATTTACGTTATGTGCAGTTACAGCTGAAATGTGAAAAAAAAAAAAAAGCAAAACAAGTTTAAAATATTGGAGTTTTCAGAGATTTTCTGTTGATTGAACAAGTTCTCTTGATGACCTGTCTGATATGAACTTGTGATTAAAGTGGAAGAGAGATTTGAGCTCTTTGGCTCTTGTCTGTAAGGGGGGAAAAACAGTTGGAAACTTCATGTTTCAACTGGGAATAAGAGCTGGAGTTATTTTGGTGAACTTGTTTTCCCTTGTAGCAGGAGAGAGCAGAGATTGATCAACTCAGCCTAGTGAAACTCTTAGTAGGACAACTCTCTTTCCATTTTTTTTTTTGTATGGACTGTTTTCAACCACCTGCCAGGGCAGAAATTTGAACAAGAGGTTCAGGCATGAATTCAAAAAAACATTTTTCAAATTTTATCATCTCAACAAGGAAAAAAATATTAGATAATGGACACATGAAGTAAAAGATTGTTATCTCTTTTTTTACTGTGATATAGTAGCTCTTACCAGTTCTAGAAATCTTTGGAGTTTGTAATTTTTCCTGACATGAAGTAATGTGCCAGTACTTAATTTACTAGGCTAAATTTCTGGTGTTTTGGTTTTGTTGGTGTTTCAAGTGAATGATTCTTTGGGTGCAAGTGTGTGCTAATCCAGAAGCTCTGTACTAAAGTATAAACTGCCTAAAAGTGAAATACAAGAGTGAGATTTTAAACCCCTTGTTCTCTGGTAGCTCGGGTATTGAAACTATTCTCTTCATGAGTAGGCTTTGAGCCTATTAAATTTTTTTTCTTCTTCTTTTTAAGGAACGCAACAGTAATTGTACCTCTAGTATTCTTTCATAAAGAAGCCAGCAGTGAGACTGCTTGGAAAGTTTACACTTTTGATCATGATGTTTTAATTGGTTTCTGCCTCCAGGACTGTATGAGTGTCTCCTCTCACAACAGATGCAGGGATCACAGGGTCAGTGAGCAAGCAGAATGGACCAAGACATTTGACTCTGAAGCTGAGCAAAA
>PYHW01010720.1:270936-281512 GCA_013186435.1 Turdus rufiventris | reverse complement strand
CCCAAACAAATTAAAAGAAAGTTCCTCCAAATAACTATCAAGAAAAAGTAAAACCCCCTCAGCTCACCAGATTTAAAATCCACAAACAAAACAAATAGGAGATGGGCACCTGATTTTTCTTATTTTCACAGGACCTAAATTTTCAATTTGCATCAACTACATTTATCCTAACTGGTCATATGTGTAAATAGATTAACTGAAAGGGCTAATATAAGAGAAAACAAAAAAGGCTGTTCTTAACTCTTGAACTAGGCAATTATAGATTTCATCAATTTTTGGACTGACTTGAAATTCATCAGTGTGGCAAATACCAAAAATCTAGTGGGTGATCTTTTTATTTTTTATGCCTGCTTTTCATCTTGTCAATCCTCTTTTCTTCTAATGGTTTTTATCATCTTTATGTAATTTCACACACATACACAGGTTTCTGCTCCAACATAAATTCAGAGATTTTAGACTTGGTCTGAAGATATGGATGTACAGGAACTTTGAAGGCTCACACCACATAAAAGGCGCTGCAATTCCATTACTGATGCAGATTTTTTTCCTGAGTGACCATTTTTTTTTTTTTTTAATTTCAAATTGGCCCTTCTTGTTACTGTGACTCTGCTATGTGAATTTTTGCTTTTTAAACAATTTACCTCCTTCTAAGCTTCTGTGAATGCCTAAAAGGTCTTTAAAAAAAACTTTCTTTCAAAATTTGCAGCCTTTCTCTCTGTATTTACATTGTATGTTGTCAGTTGAAGGACACTTTCAAAACCAATGTGTGCTGTGGCATCACATGTATGATCTACAAGGAGGACCAAACTCTTTATCTGAGTGTCCATATCTAAATGAAGGGTCTTAAACTGAAAGTCTGAAATAAAATATTTGGAACCCTCTCCATGTAAATATATAATGATTTTATAAGTTACTAATTTCTGCCATGATAAATCACTTCTTAATAAGAATTTAAAAAATAAGTAATCATTGCTCAGAGACAGTTTATCCACTCTTGAAAATTAGCTGATAAGCCTCCAAGGTATATATTTGTCTTTACCTAGGTCATCTTTGTAACACATTTCTGTGTTCAGTCCTACATATTTTTATCAATCTGGCAAAACACCCAAGCTGTAATTTTTATCTGTGATCTCTCTTTCCTTTTCCCCTGATCCCTCTGACAGTTCTCACACCTACTGACATGTAATTATACTGGCTTAATGGCTGTGATTAAATTCACAATATAAGAAGACTCCCACTGAAATCTCCTTACTCTTGACATCTGAAAAGGAGTTTTTGTTGTTTGGTTCTTTTTCCTAATGAAGATGCTGCAAGTGATGGCTTGCAGTGGTTCAGGGACAGAGAATTCACCTGGGCAGTGGATATTGTTTTGAGAATGTGTGTGGCTGAGGTGAGACTAATGACTTGTCCTTCAGCTTATTATTTGCAGAAAAGGTTTCTGAGTGATTTATTTACACTGGAAGAAATTTTAAGATACTCTGGTAATGCCAAATGATTTCTGAAAAAATTGGCATGACATCTTTTGTATTGACTGAAGAAGTAAAATGTGTGTTCTGATAAACCTAAAGTGATGCTTATGTGTGTATTCCTCTTTTAATGTTTCCTGGGTGGAAAACTTAGGAAGTGTTGAAGCCAACAATATTCTTGTTGCCAGTTACTTTGGCTGCCAACTCCAGTGCAGATTCTCTGAATAGACATAACAAATGGTACAGGATATAAGTGATTTCCAACAGAGAACAACTTACAGAGGTTCCTGCAGAATCAATTACCAAAATCCCATACCAAATGTGGTAACAGCTTCAAGAGCTCTTCTAAGCTGGAAGCCATCCTCACCTGCTATCTCATGGCTTTGCTTTACAGGGTTTTACACATTTTAGAGATGCTGTTAACTGCAGCTAGGAATATAATGCTGTGGTTTTGATTTGAGACACTGTAAAAGCAATACTCTCTCTTGTTATATTGATCATAGCATGCTGGCAGGAGCTCCATTGAGAGGAAAAGCTGTGTGTATATTCATTACCTGTACATTATAGGTATGTGTATTGTTAAATTTAGACTGATTGTGGACACAGTCTTGGAACAACTTCACAAGTAGTTTAGTCATTCTGATAATCTTATCCAAGTGGTTGTGCTCAATTCCTCGGTGGTCTGAGATGATGTTTGGCTTCTTTCAGAAGAGCTTACTATAAATTATGTGTTCTTTATACTTGCAGCCATTCCCTATTGCAAATCTTTGTTTCAGCAGTTAAAATGGTCTTATTGTGTGAAAGGGTTTTGCCTGTAATAATGATTTGCTTGCATGCAAACACTTCAGACATCTTATTACAAAAGCATTACAGTTCAAGAAGGCTTTGGCCCAATAAGCTATTTAATAATGGTAAAGGCCACAGCATCTTTGTTTTAGAAACAAAGAAAAACAGTCTGATACATAGTGATAAGAAGGAGATGTTCAATTCAAATTTACACCTGTATTGTTTAAGAGTTGAAAATTTATATCATGATATTGTGTTTTAACATTTTATTTCCTATTAGTATATAAATATTTTTTAGATTTATACTCATGTGAAAATTACATGGTTTTCTTTCTTTCTTTTACCCTTAACAGTTTATTCCTAAACAGTTTTACTAAATCAGATAAAAAACTTAATAATTCTTTCACAGTTTTGTTTTCCTCTATTTATTTTATCTTCTTGAGCTTGGAGAACTCCTTTCAAAATGGCAGCTAGTGTGCAACAAAATATTTACTTAAACTACATCAAATCTAGAGATAAACATGGTCATTGTTTTAATAGAAAGTTAAAAGAATTTGTATCTTCAGAGGCTGCTGTTGCCTTTAACTTTTCTAGATGATTTTACAGTACTCGAGTCAATACTGCTCAATTAATTTTAGTAATAGGCTCAGTGGTATGGAAGTAGTGCTTTTTGTTTATTTATTTGGGTCGTGCTCATAGGATAGATAAAATTCTTGAACTTACAGCAGCTCTTGACAGTTGGAAAATTAGTGTTAATTAAGTTCTCCTCTCATATTCCTTCAAGCTAAAGTGCAGTTGATGAGTTATCATGGAAATACAATAAATCCTGAAACTGTTTCATAAACACAGTAATTTAACCTAAATTAAATGCTTCATCAATGGAGACAAATGAATTCTTTAAAGCCATATTATTTGGTGTTTGGAAATACATCAGAATTCTTATATATGCATTTGTAATTCTGGGAAGTAGAGAATCAGGAGTGAGATGAGAAGACCTGATGCACATGTAGATCTTTACAGAAATGGATGTGTCTGCTAACCTAGTCCTGCAACTGGGGAATCAGGGACTGATATAATGCCAATATTCTGGGTGTTTTAATATTTTTCTCCCTTCTTAAATATGCATGTTATTTATATCGAACATTTTGCTTGAACTGAGAAGAGCATTTTCCAATGTGATGTGATTTAATGGAATTATTTGCAAAGGACTGTAATAACACCATTGAATGTATTTTCCCCAAAGTAAGAACAGTAGTTACCTGTTGTAGAGTTTAATTGAATGCTTAATTTATTCTTCAGAAAGCAGTTTGTTCTCTCCAGAGAACTACTGGTTGAAGATTTAAAAGTAATGTTTTTTCCTCTGATCTTGGATAACAAAGGCACCAGGTTCAGATGGGAACAGCTGTTGCTATCCTTTCAAAGTCTGAACTGTGCTCCTTTTTTTTTCCTTGGAGGGAGAAGCAAAAAAGATTCTGATCACTACATGGTATTGACCACTCAGGGTTCTTATTCCAAGGGGAGTATATTCTGCATTTAGGAAATGAGTATTGAAAGATTTACTTAATAGCTTTGACATCACAGTCTTTGCACACAAAAATGCAACAATGAGAATCTGAAATCTGGCCCTGGGGAGTGTGATCTTGTGCAAACTGACGCTGTTGTACCTCCAGACTGTCAGTGTTCTCAAAGCAAGCCTGTTCAAACTCATTGAGCTGAATGCCATGTGGGAATAATTTCAGCTGTTCTCAGAAATCTGTGTATCACTTTCTATCTCACCCTGCAACTTTGGAGTAACTAAGAACTGCTTCTCTGTGTACTTGTGTTTTGGAAAGGGCAAATTAAAATTTAGTGGTTTTTTTCCCCCCTCACAATTTTTAATGTGAGATAGAAATGGCTCTTTTCCTTCAGGTGTTTTTATTGAACCTGTATAGACTGTGAAGCTCAAAATCCAAAAAAGGACCTGAATCCCAAGTCCAAAAGTTTACTTGGTCTGATCTAAGGAAAATTATTCTGCTGGCATGGACAGAACTGATATTAATTTGATATAACTTGGAATATTTGACTCTCATCTAAATATACCTCTCTCTCTTATTGGTTAGATTACAAAAAGATGGTTTTAAAGTGACTCTGATAGCAATTACAAATGGAAAAGAATCATATGTCTGACAGAATAATGATGATGATTACAAGAGTTATTTTAGGACTTTTCAGTAAAATATAACACATGGAGTGCTGTCCTTTTTCTTGAGGACATTGTGTTTTTCAGCACTTAAGTGATATTTGTTACACTGACAATGTGGCTGCCACAACATTGAAATGTGAAACTGGAGTTTGAAGGGGCTGATGAGGCTCTGTGAGGCTATTTAGGTGTTTCTGATGAAGAATTGTCTGCCCCCAGACTGCCCAGAGTGTAAATGAGCGAGGCAAGGTAGAAAGAAATGGAATAGCAGAGACTGTAGTGCCAGATTGTGATGGACAATATGGAATAACCCATTAAATAAAGGCAAGGATTTTCCCAGTTTTTGTGAACTATTATCAGCTAGGCATGTACTTCTAGACAATTTGCTGCTTTTGCCCATGTTCACAGAGGGCTGTGCTGGCCCAGTTTCCTTGAAATTCACATTTGAGTTTTCAACAGGTATGGCTTGAGTGCCTTCAGGGTACAGGTACAGTAGCAGAGTGGGTTTTTTACATGATGTTGCAGCAAAAGTGCTGAAGAGTCAAACATCCTCTGATGTTTAGCTTAATAAACCAAAGAACCAAGAACCTTTTACCTCTGACAGCAATATGAAGGATACTTCTGTCCTCATATATGCTTTCTAATATCTCTTTAAGTGACAGGTCCCATAATTTTGTTTTGTGTGATGCCTTATGAATAAATTTTAAAATTAACTCAGAAACAAAAATCATGCCACATTGTTTTTAAATCACATATTGTTAATCTCTTGAAATGTTATGTTTTGATAATAAAATTAAATGTCTTTGCATGAAGAATGATTTGAAAGCTCCATAAAAATCCTTTTTTTTCTGTGGGGACTGGAAATTACTGTGAAGCTCTTGGAATTAATTTAAATAACTGCTTTTCAGAGGCAAAATTCATCTAACTTTTATAAGTATTGTCCTTATGCTTTTTTAAAATCATTTGCAAACATTAATTTCTGTTACAGTAATTTTTTTTGACAGCTGTAACAGCTGGGATAATTTGTATCTTGAACAATTTGTAAATAATAGAGAACTTAATGACAGAAGTTTCTGTAACCCAGGGGCCTGTGCTGATACAAGGACTTAGAGAAACAGATCTCTGATATGTCATGGAAAGGTATACCAGATATTAAGATAATTAAAAAATCTGGTCTGGGATTTTATTTATGGGGTGTAGAGATTTGGAATTATTTGAGATGAAACAGGCTAAATTTAATTCCTTTCTCTTTGTAAACTACTGCTGGACAGCTTGGCTGCTTTTAAAATAGATTTTCTATTTATCATTGGTGGTTTTTCAACATTGACTTTTAAAAACAATCCACAGGAATTGCATGCCAAACTCTCATTTAATTCAGAGATTTGAGCATCTTACTACTTAAGTATCCTTTGAACTTTCCAACCTTTGTGTATGCTTTTGAGAATCATGGGTTAGCAGCTGCTTAGCTTAAGAGCGTTTTCTGTTCACCCTGGTTATCTCAGTGAGACATGACACATTTATACTAATAACTAATAAGAGAACAATGTTTTATTTTCAATTTTGAAGGAAGAAAATGCATAGATCTTGCCTAAGGGGTTTTACAAGTGCAAGGGCTTTTGTTAAGTTAAATGGGTCAAAGGCAATTCATGTTTTTTAAGAATTTGATAACTTAATCTGATTTCTTTCTTTGGATTTCTCTCCAAGAGAAGTCTTCTCTGGGCTGAGGATTTTGAAAGATGGAGAGTTTTAAGCTGATCCATTTGGCTATGTGTAGTTTATATCCATATAACTGTAGCACCACCTAGCACTTTATATTCTCTTAATTTCTACCTGTTTCCCCTTGAAATTGAATCTCTTCCTCTGGAGATGCTGGGGAAGCTGAAAATGACCCAAAGCTGTACGTAATTCTACTGGGTCTTGGGTTTGGAAGCAAATATTTTTTTTCTGTTTGAACATCATCACATTTATTGAGAGTGTGTATGAATGTATACATTTTTTCCTCAGTTTTTGCTTGTATCTCATGCTGCCACGTATGGATATTTCCAAACTATGAATAGTAAAGTATTTAGAAGTGGTTTTAAACTGCATGCTGAATTTTTTGGTCTGCTGCAGCTGTTACCACCTGCATGACCTAATGCCCATCAAATTTCACAGCCCCTTCACTTGTGGTTTGTTGAGTGCCTGAGTGGTTTGCTGCTGGTGCATGGGGGTGAAAGAATGTGAGACAGAAGTGTCTTGGTATCTAAAGTGGAGATAGAAGAGCCTTACATGTGACAGTCGATGAAAACAGAGGCAGTTTCTCTAATCTGAGCAGTAGATGGCTGAATTTTCATTGTGGGCATGTTTTGAACTAATTTTTTGCTTTTATGTAGTTTACTCTTGTTGTAGTGTAGTTTCTGTTTCTGGTACTGTATTATAACATATATCCATATAGGTGCTCTAGCTGGGTAGACAACTTGTTAGACATGAATAAAAGATACAAAAACGATTAAAATAAAAAGTAAAGTGATTTTTTGATGGCTTTTTGTCTCCAGAAATCTTGCAACCCCATGTCTAATATTTACAAATCAATGCAGGTTAACAGCTCCTGCTGTATTTTTCATGAATGGTTGACAGCTTCATTGGGAATAAGAAGAATTTAAAGAACTTTTAAGATTTTATGTTATCTTAACCTCNTTTTTGGTCAAGAAGAGAGATGGGGAAGTTTGCTGGAATAAGGCTTTTAGAAAACCTTTAGAACAACATCCAAGAACTTCTGTGTGCTTTTTAGACATGCACTCTGAAGTAGGGCCCTGCAGACCACTATATTCATCCAAAGTGGAAACTTCACCTGAACTGAAGTATATGTGTCTGTACATTAAATATTTGATACAACTAAATACAAACTTTTTTTTAGATTATTCATAAATGTTTAAGTATTATGTAAATATATGTATTTTAATCTCTTTTAGGTTCTCTAAATGGTAGTGACTGCTAATGTGTGTGTCCTGGTAATGGAATATCTGCTGCCTGTCACACAGCTCTGGGTTCCTTGGAGCCCAGGTCTCTGCTTCCTTTTCCACCCTTGGCAATTCTTGCTGAGTATTGTGAAATGGGCTCTTGGGGAAGTTTCAGTGTGACAAAAAGTGTTTCTGCTCTCCAGATTTAAAACATACTAATTTCAGATATTATTGCAGGAACATGTTTATTTAAAAAGTAAGTTTAGTAAAGTAGAAGCTGTGAATGCATGAAAGAGCAGTAAAATATAAGAAATTTTTATGGTTGAACTCAGTTTTTAGGAGGTAGACTGGAAAGGTGACTGTGGCATCCTCCACTGCTAAAAGTATACCCCTTCAGTTTGGGATAATGAAGACAAAAATTGTTAGTAAATTAAAGTATTTGATTACTGCTTTTACAGCAAAGCACTGAGTAATTTAGGTGCGATTTAAACATCACATGCAGTGATGGAGACAAGTGTGCTGGAAAAAAATATACAGTTGAGAGAAAAAAAAATTGTCATGCTCAGGATTTGTAGGCACCCATAGCAGACAATATTCCCAGAAAACTGACCAACTCCCTGTTACACAAATACATAGGAATAGAAGGCACAGTTGTTACTCATTTGTATCACTTAGCCAAAGGAGGATATACAAAATTTCTGTCCTGACCATCACTGCTATTTATTTATTTATTTATTTATTTATTTATTTACAGATCCTGTATTTAGCATCCTACTTATTTTAATAATGCTCTTTTTGCATGTGCCATAAAATGCTTTTTTTTTTTTTGTTTGGTGCTAGAAAAAGGTTTCAAGAACATGTTGCTTTGTTGAGTCAACTGCACATTTTTCTTCCTTCAGACCTCTTTTTTATTTAATTTTCATTTGCTATTTCATCTGTGCCTATGTTGTCACCCTTTACCACAGAACAGTGAATCTTCTTCCTTTTATTTAATTAATGTGCCTCTCCCTTCTGAGTCCATATTGTTTTTTGTTGCCAGAATTTTCTGGCTTCTGTTTCGGGGCTTAAACCAGTGGATGGATGGGTGGGTCAGAAGTCGGTGTATATTGCAAGTAAAGATAAAGTATCATCTGTCTCCCATATGCCAAATCTCAGTGCAAAGTTTGAAAATGCCTTGAAGGCTATTGGGTTACTAAGAAAGTGTTCACAGTAATTCATTCCGAAGTACAGGGCAGAAACACTAAAGTGACCAAAACAAATTAGCAGACTGTAAATTGGCACATGTGCTTCACTAACATCTCTCTATTGCTTTACTGGGTTTCAATATTTAGTAAGTGTCCAGTCTCTTAAGCAGGAATAAAAGTTGGTGAGAATAGCCCCAGTAAGTTATTTCCCAATAAGTAAGAATGAGTTTTTGATTAAAGAATAGTAATTGGCTTTTGTATGTTAACAGTATGGCCTGGAGCAATTTTACAATAACTTTCTAAGTGCTTGCAAAAAACCCACAAAAATCTGAAAAACAAAACAAAAAAAAACCCCAGCCAAATGAAAACTCAGTTAACTGACACACCAAAAAAAGCCCCCTAATAACACTGTTGTTTTCAACAAATGCAATTACTGTATTTCTTAATTAATTTTTAGTGAGCTGTCAATAAATATTAGTCCATTAAATGCAGAATTTAATGAGCTGGGATTATGATTTACGTGATTTCTGATTTGCTTGCTATTTACAATTTCTAGTAAATGTTGCCCTTGGCAAAATAAGCATACTTAATTTATAGCCTGTGGGTGAGCAATTATTTGTGATTTTGGTGTCACTAAAAGTCACTAAAATTCTGTCTGTTTTAAGGGTAGAAGTGCACTGTTCTGTTTCCAGAGTTTGCAAATGTGTTAGTGTTGTTTTTGGCTGTGGTAGGGTTAATTTTCTTTGCAGGGTCTCGTATGGGACTGTTTTGTATTTGTGCTGCAAACTGTGTTGATAATTCAGGGATGTTTCTGCTATTGCTGAGCAGTGCTCTTGACACAGAGTCAAGGCCTTTTCTGCTCCTCAGACTGCTTTAAGAGTGACAAGATTGGGTGTGATAAGAATTTGGGACACAACTGGAAGGATACAGAACTCTTTTTACTCCTTAGGTAAAGGACTTTGATGGAAAAAAGTAAAGAACTGAAGGAAAAGGGATAAAAGCTGTTACAGACTGTTATGGAAGGAGAAGGCCAGGGAGCATATTTTTGCCCCACTTTTTCAGGCATCATGACTTGACTCCCATTGTCCCAGCTAAGGTCTTTTCATCCCACAGTATCTCTGATCAGGATGTGTTTGTAGTTCCTTTTTAGTTGCTATGCTGGATGCAAGTTGATTCTGTAAAGACCAATGTTTTTGTGGCACTCTTACTTACTCTTACACACAGCCTTTCAGTGAGATGTGTAAAAGTAGAGCTGTGCAAAGGCTGGGGATACTGAAGGGGACCAGAATGCATCTGCACTAGTTTGGCATTAACCTATAGTTTGGTAATCTGCCATACGCCCCAATAGAGTGCAACCTGCATGGTTTTGTGCCTGGGTGACATTCAGGAAAGCACATCTGTCATTTAAGACAGTAGTGAGAGTATGCTTTTATTTGTGTCCATAATTAAAGCTGTGATTTTTTTTCTAGCCTTCAATTTAAAAAGGTGTTATTCTAAATAGTCCCTGGTCTGCTAGCAGAGCAATTAAAATTCTGCTCTAAACTAAATTCCGGGTCAAAATGAAAATCAGAGATATTTTAATTTGTCATTATGAAATTAGTTGTTTCATAAGTCTGGTAAAACTTGCAGTGTTTTATTCACAGAGAGGCCAAATCACTGAACTTTTCCATAGTACCATCTGTGAAGTATGTTCAAATAGTGACAAACTTATGCTCAAGAAGAGCTGTTGGTCAAATCAAGATAAGAGTTTGAGAGGCAGTCTTGTCTTGAGATGTGCGTTCATGCTTAGCCACTTAGATCCCAGCGTTACACATGTTAAAAGTTTTGTTAAAGGTTCAGATCCTCACTGGATTACTACTGCTGGTATGAATATGTCCTTGTTAATGTATATAATGTGTTAGGTGTCACACTTATTAATATGGGGGAAAAGGAAAATGATTTACTGAAAGCATTGTGCATATTCTATTCTATTCTATTCTATTCTATTCTATTCTATTCTATTCTATTCTATTCTATTCTATT
>PYHW01010720.1:223779-270886 GCA_013186435.1 Turdus rufiventris | reverse complement strand
TTCTATTCTATTCTATTCTATTCTATTCTATTCTATTCTATTCTATTCTATTCTATTCTATTCTATTCTATTCTATTCTATTCTATTACGTTTTAAGAGTGTTCCTCTGCATTGTGCTGTGTTACTCAAATTTGGAAAGTAACATCACTCCTCTGTTCAGTTGTATGGATTCTATTTTTTTATGTTCAGTAAAAGATGAAAGGTCACCAATTCCATGCCATGTTTTGTGTTCATAATTTTGATTGATATTTTGGTATTTTACTACATTTTTCATAACTTAGATTTTTTTTGTCCTTCATGAGTTGCCTTTCATTCTGTTACTTCTCAAGACTTCCTCCACTGAATTCTAACCAGTTCCACATACATTTGATTATGTTGAATTTTAGATGGTCAGATATAGTTTGAGAAGAAACAGACACAACCTTCATTCTTCCTTTGATTAGACATGTGCCTGCCTTTCTGGTAAGGTAATAATTTTAAAAGGTGCCTTGCTCTTAAATAGCTTGTTACATCATGGCTGATAAAGGCTGGAGAATAAATTCCACCTTGGATCCTGAATTATGGAAGTGCTTTTGCAGCACTAACAAACTTGTACCACCTAAGTGAGAAAATCAGGTGAATGTTACCAAAATCTTACCTTTAAAGAATAGATTTATTCTGAACTCACTGTGTGCTGAGATGAAACTATAGATGGGAAAGGCTTCTATTTCCTAGCTCAGTAAACCAAAACTATGTAACCAGCTTGCTTTGTGTTTTCCTTCTCATTCTGGAAGAGCAGGTGATTTCTCTGATTGGAGTGAGTCATTGCAGTCAGAAGAGTTGGAATATCTGTCCCTCTTGTGCCTGTTCCTGTGTGCTTTTACAGACACTGGACAGGAAATGTAATGTTAATTTGGTGTATCAGATCTTCCCTGCCTGCCTACGATACCATTTTGTGTACAAAACCTATTGTCTCTTTAAAATTGAAAGACAATGAACTTCAGAGACTTGGCATCCTTGTAGTGAAGAAGGATCCTATAGAGAAATTAAAATGTAAAGCATCTCAAGACTATTTTCTCAGGGTTTTCTAATTGGAGGGTGGATGAGCTGAGGCAGATGTCAGGAGAAGTGCATTTTACACCTCAAAAACTGTCATAGCAGAAGTGCTAGCCTGTGGTTCAGTCATGGAACATGAAGATAGCAGATGGTGCCATAACAGAGATATCTGTCAGAACAGGGCTGGAAGAGCTGAAAACTTCAAGTAAGTAACAGTTTTGACTGCGTAGGTTTTAGAAGTGAACCAGGGAACGGCAAAATCAATATGCCACACTGGAGACAGTCAGTGAAAAATGCACAATGGGTTTAACATCATCCTAACAGATCAATCAGCAAATGCTACCAGCCAGGGCAGCATCCTACTTGCAAGCCAAAGGAAAGAGCCAGTTGCCAGTTGAACACTCCCTTCCCTCCTACCCCTCCAAATAAAAGGAATTCCATCAGATTTGCCCCTGTGTTTTTGAGTATATGTGTCACTGCCAAAAATGTGTTGAAACAAGATAGAAAAAGAAAGGGTTTTTTGTAGTATGTGCAGCTCATCCTTTTTTGAAGAAGAGTTGAAACCCATCCCAAAAACTCCCCCCCCAAAAAAACCCCCTGAAACCAACCCCAACCTTATGATTCTTCATATTGCTTTGTACTCCTGAGCAGAATAAATAGAGAAAAGGTAAGAGGAATACCTCAACTAAACCAGGAGTAAGATTGATTTTCCCCCACCCTTTAGACTAAACCACTTTTTTTGGTGTTTCATTTTCTCTAACAAAAAATTTGTCCTGATACATTCTATACTTGAGAGTGAGCTACCAAGATTGTGGTTGGACTTGGTGAATCATTAGCATTTTCAAACATGCCTTTTGAGATGCTAGAATGAATTTAAATATTATTTTGAATATAAAGACTGTCATTATTATTATGGATAATGGTACTCCCTGAACTGCCTCAGACAAGATGATTGTTGTAGGTCTCTTCCAATAGAACAATTCAATTCTGGTATATTAATGTCAGAAGAGGCAAGGCAATAAACCCTGTGTTAGAGACCCTAACACTGCTGTACATTGCTGTGTCTTGCACATCTCTGAAATGCCATGCAAGGTTGGTGGTCTTCCAGTTTCCATTTTAAACTCTCTAAAAACAAGCTGCAGGAAATTTAGACATATATTTTAATTAATTAAACGAACAAATGTGTATCTAAACCTAAAAGTGAATTATGACTTTGGTCAGTACAACATAAAGCTTAAAAAATAACAGTACCCAAGATGCTGTTTTCAGATGAATGTCACCAGAAAGTCAAAAGATGTTTCTTTTTTTCCCCCACTTGCATTCTTGGTTTGTTCCCATGGGAATGTCTAGTTTAGACCTTGTGGAAGACTTGCTGTGTAAATTATCCCACAATATTAATAATTTATTCCCTCCTCCCCATTTATATCAATCTTTTATCCTTCAAAAGACCTTCCAGAGAAAACTTTGTCCAAAAAGAAAATAAAATTAGCAATAATGCATTTTAACCTCTAAGCATAGCATAATATAAAGGTCAATGTATTTGTCAATGTAATACTTAAATGTAAAAGCAGTAATTTACTTGCCTGACTGCTACAGGTTACAGTTCTTTATTATGCTAATAAGACTAGATAACTAACCTCTATTATGTTATAAATGCCATAAAATTAGAAATAGATTGAACTAAAAATTGCAAGAAGGTTATTTTAAAATGCAGCATTTAACCTCCTTATTTTCAAAATCATTGTTCCCAACTGCTGCTATTTTCCACTGATTAATCAAAAGCTTTAAAATATCTAATCAAGGTTTAAAACTGGAGTGGTTTTGTTAGGTTTGTACTACATGTATTGAGATGTGTGTCTGGTTTTAGTTAAGAAGGATTTGAGAAGAGAACTGTAACAAAAATTCTCTGTGCAGGGGTGAGAGAATTTTGTAAGAAGGAGAATTAGGACATCCCACTCTTTTTGCAGTTTTGTGGGTTTTTTAAGGATCTTGAAAAGACAGTGAACAGTTTGTTGATGGTAATGTTGATGGTGAACAGCTAGGGTGAAGAAACTTTTGCAGTGCCAAGTGATTTGGGCACTTAAAATATTAGGCAAAATTATCAGGAAATCTTTGCTGTGCATATTGTGATGTATGCTGTTATTTCATTATCAAATTTTGTGAAATTACTGGAGGCAATGTGCAGAAGGTCTATCAAAGCCTAGGTTGTGTGGAATTCAATACAGGGATTTTGGCAGACTGTAGAAGTGGTCTGTCAGAAATCTCATGAAATAAAATTGAGGAAAATGCAGAGTCCTGTAGCTGTGGGGGAATAACCTCCTGCACTGGCACCCAGCTGAAAAGTAGCCTGTTCCTGGTGGACACCAATGTGTACATGGGCCAGCTATGTGCCTGTGTAACAGAGGTTTAGCAGCCTGGCTGGATACAGAAGTGTTGCCAGCAGGTGGAGGAAGTTGATCCCTCTTCTCCAGAAAGAACGGGTGAAATGCATCTGGAATGCTGGCACCAGCGTTGGGCCCTACAAAAGAAACATGGAAATACTGGAGTGAGTCCAGTGTAGGGCAAAGTTTAAGGGATGAGAGAATCAGATCTGTTGGAGAGAGCTGAGAGCTGCAAATGCTTAGCCTGGAGAAGAAAAGGTTTGCAGGGATCTTGTCAATATCTATAATTAGATCAGGAGGAGTGAAGAATACTGAGCCAAACATATCAGTGTATCTTGTGACATCCAAGAGACAATGGGCACAAAATGAAAAGCAGGAAATCCATATACATGCAAAAAAGATCCACCACCCCCTTTTTTTTTCCTCTTTCTGGTCAGGGACTGCAGCCACTTGGCCAGAGAGTTTGTGGAGTCTCCATCCTTGGAGATATTTAAGACTCAGTCTGGATGTGTCCCTGAGTAACCTGGTCTAGGTGACTGCTTGAGCAGGGTGGTTGGACAAGATGATCCTAAGAGGTGCCTGCCAACTTCAGCTTCTATGGTTCTGTGAGTTTGTTTCTATTGCTGGTGATAAACTGCTGCAAATTCCAACATTAGAAAGTTTAGGCACACAAATCTACTTATCTGGATGTCTCTGACCATTATAATGATGCATTTTACTTAAAAACCACAGAGTTCTCTGCTTCACACACACTCACAAACACAAAAACCTTGGGGTTTTTTACAAATATTTGTAACACTTTGCTTACTTGTGTCTTTCATGCTGTAGATGCATTGCAACAGTGACAAAACACTGATGCCCAAGAGACTGTCTACTGAATCGAAGATCAGATTGAAATATAAGTCACATACACACTTGCTCACATTCTCAAATTCACCCAAACTGCATCCCCTTAGACCTGAAAATGCCTTGTTATCTCTACTTTTTTTTTTTCCCCTGGGGAAAGTAGAATCATTGGGGTAATCCACACCAGAAATCTGCCAAGGGTGCTGACAGACTCTCTCCTATTCTGTTTTTGGTATGGATACTGTCTAATTGTTTGAAACTATCATTTTATTACTTCTTCCCTTTAACATGTTCTGCCAAGACATTTTTCATGATAGGATGAAACTGATTCATCTTCCCTGAGCGTTATTTATTGCTATATGTATTTGAGAAAAGCAACTGTTTTGTATGGTAAAATTTAATTCCCTAGTGCTTGTTGAGCATCAAGGATCATTATATTTATAATAGAGAAGGAAAACACGGTATTTCTGTAATTTGCTGGTGAAGAGAAGTAGGAATTGCTCCTGGTAGAATCATGTAATCCTCTGCTGGTAATAAAATCATTAATAATTGAAGGACGTAATTGGGTAACACACTGCCCTCATCAACCCTGGGCTGTTTGTTTATTGGCATGAGGTGAGCGACTTCAGGCATGACCTTGCAGAAGTTTTAAGATCTATTGATCAACCTGTGTTGCTCCTGTAGAGGAAGACCTGAAGTAAGATAAAATAGATTCTCTTCTGATAAAAATTTCTGTAACATTCATTTATTTGGATTGAAAAGAGGAAAAAATGGGGCAGGATGGTGTGGCACATGCCCTTTTAGAATCCTTCTGTGATTCTCACAAAAGAAGGTTTATATTTTTATTCTTAGGAGAGGGAAAGGATCATTGAATTGCCACTTTTACCTCTGGATGCATGGGTTAAATTAGTGCCTGCTTAAATTTAATGAAAATATGGGTGGGGAGGTTGAGGGAAGATAAAGACTTAAAACCCCCCCCCCCTACTCATCCTTTCTAAAAACAATCCCCAAAACCCTGAAGAAACCAAAAAACAACAGAAAGGGCAGTGGACCATCTCCCTGTTGTGCCTAAAAAAATAACCTTTCCTGACCATATCTGAATGAAATTTTATTTGACAGCACATTTTAAAGTATGGGGATTTTGTTTGCTGATGGTTCAAGAAACAGTTGAGTGGTTAGTGAACATTTTTGGGTTCTGTGTACCCTGGTGGAGAACCAGTTGCTGATTACATTTAGTAGATACTTTCTATCTTTGTGTTTGGCAGCAGTGCATCACTATAACCAGTTCAAATGAGAAAAGAACAGAGAGAATTTCCAATATGCATTTGTCTTTCATTTTCTCTGTAATAAAATGCAAACAACTTTATTTTCCATGAGGATATTGGTGACTTGCTTTTGTTCAAACAAAGTGTTCTTGTTAATTCACAGAACTGCCTCCTGAGCTGTCCAATGTGGTTATAATTGATATTATTATGAGAAGGGTGTGAGAATATAGTACTGCAGATGTTCACAGTTAATATGAAAACACTCAGGGTTACTTGAATTAAGAAATGATGACCTGAGATCAAAGTCAGAGCCCCTTGGAACTCAAGATTCCAAGGTAGTCTAATTCTGAGATGTCTCCTGAAATATTTCAAAAATGAAATATAAACTACTTTAATGGGCTATCAAAACTGTCAGACTGGCTCAGCAGAATGAGTGATGTGTTTAAGTTTGATCACTTTCAAAAGCTCCATGAAACTAGAATAGTTTCATCTAAATGGCCAAAAGCCACTTCTGTATGCAATTATCAAAACCAAGCTTAACAAAAGCTGTCAAGTGCTCAATTGTGTTTTGGAATTGTGCTGTGCGGTGATAAAATGATTACCCTTAAAGAGAACTTTCCATGTAGATTAATAAACATTTTTTCTACTTAACAAGTCTAAAGCAGTAATTAAATATCAAAAGGAAGCAATTTCATTTTTAGCTCTTGAATATGTCCAAAGTTTAATTGTTACTTTTGTCTACATTTTTCCAACAATTCTGTAAAGTGTGCAAGCACAAAAGGTGAGGATTTAACATTAAGCAAAGTCTCACACACTGAAGTTCTCACAAAGCTGCCCTTGTAGAAAAACTGATTATATAAAATTAATTAATTTAATTCTGATCAGTGATTCTCTCTGAGTTTAACTGGAATTAGTAATCAGCTACTCTTTGTATTTTTAAATATATGCTTCTGACTTTACTGTGTGCATTAAAAATAGAGCCGAAAGAGTTTTTTAGGGAGCCTTGCTGCAAGCTCTTATCTCTTTAAAAATAAAATAAAGTCAAGACAAGCTTATGAGAAGAAATGTAATTAAAGTCACAGATGAAATTTAAGGCTGGGAGAAATGAGGACACTGAATATTTTTCCCTTCTCTCCCCTTTAGAATCCAAAGGGGTAAAGAAATTGAGAAATAGAGGGGAAAAAACTCAAACCAGTTCGCTTCTAGTTCATAGAAAAGTACCTTAAAATGTTCAATTCAATTGAAATTTCCATTTCCCAGGCCTTTTGGAGCTCTGCTGAGACTAGGTCTCTCTCATCTCAATCTTTTAGCCAAGAATAACTTAGACACAGAAAGTATGAAGATAGAAAAATGTGGTTAACATAGATTTCTGTTAGAGGCACTTTGTCCTATGTTGCCAGCATTTTTAGACTGCTAATGAGTTTTGTGGGAACCTGCTGTTTTTCTTGTTGAAGTTGATAGGGGTAGAAGAAACTTCTTTTCACCTTGAGGGGGAAAAAATAAGGATTTTTTTTTTATCTTTTAAGAAGACAAATAAAAGTTGAAAATAGAAATGAGTCTGTCCTGCTGGAAACCAGGAGTTGAATGAAAAAATCTACGCCACATAGTTTTAAAATGCTCTTGTGGAGTGTGATAAGTCTTTCAGAGAAAGCTGACTTCTTCTTGTTTAATGTTTAAATTGTTTCAGGAAAATTAAAAAGCAAAACAAAAACCATTTGGTTTTGGGGCCCTCTTTTGAAAGCGGTGCTGCTTGTTACTGAGAAGAATTCAGTAAAAGCAACTTTTTGCTTTGGAAGAAATATTTTACTGTATGTTCTATAGAATGAGATACTTCATTGTTTTAGCATTTCACTTCCTCTTGAAATTTGATTTCTGAAAGACTAAATAAATGATTTCCCATACTTAAAATCTAAGATCAACATTTCAAAGCTTTTTATTAGCTTTTCTTTTATTGTTTTGAGTCTTTTGTGTTGTCTGGGACTAAGCAGGTAAAGTCAAGTTAACTTTTGATTTTCCAACTTCTATATTTGTGTTTTCTCAGCCAAGATTGAAAATAGTACACAGATTAGAAATAGGTAGTGCTTTTCTGTATGCTTATGCTATGAATTGATTTTTTGCACTCTTAAGTGTTAGGAATCCTTTAATATTTGGACTTCAGAGAGTTTCTTCTGTAAGTAATCTCTTAATCTTTACCCTCCTTCAGAGACTTCCCTTAAATGTCTCTAATCCAGTCTGCCTCTTAAACTTTTCTTTCTGTGATCATCTTTTGTGAGAAAATGAGCAATATTTTATGATAAGTACAGTTTCTGAAGTAGGAGATATTCCATTCTTCTGTAGAGAGAAGGAGTCAGAATAGAGGGCAAATTCGTGTCAGCAGGAAGATTTTTTTTTTTGCTGTTGTTGATATTTTGTTTTAGGATTTCTTATCTTAAAAGTGTTGATAGTGTTGGGTTAAAAAGTGACAAATAAAGAAGAGGTGAAGGCTTTTAAATGCCAAAACAAGAGTGCAAAGCATTCATAAATGCTTAGAATTGAATTTTCTCTGTCACATGGCAGTACCTTCAGGGAACGTCATGCTTTGGGCTTTGTGGGGAATTCTGCTCATACTGGGGAAGTTTGAGATGGCTTTGAGATAAGCCAGTAGTTTATGAGGCTGAAAAGTCCTTAAAGTGTTATGGATCAAACTCTGGCCAGTGGACACTTGAAATACATCCCTGGGCAAACACATGTACGTGTTCTATGTTGTTGAAGTGCAGATCAGAGGAAACAGTAAATATTAATTATAAATTCTGACAAAGGATTGGACTGTGATATTTGTGAACTCCCTGAGAGTCTAGTTGGAATAAAGGCTTTCATTCACATTATGCACACAGTATTTCATGTTTTTATTAACTGCTAAAGCCTTGCCCAGACTTCTGGAGTAGAATTGGTGTCAGTCTGCATTTGCTGAAATTTATAAATGTCTAAAGAATACATCCAGTGTTGGTATTTTAGAACTTGGCTTATCTCATTTTATTTGTCTTACTGCATATGTCTTATTTACTACTTGCAATAATTTTGCTTTTAGGAGCTTCACTGCTTCTCCAATGTTTTTCAGTAGGTAGCAATTCATAGTTTATAGTGGGAACTACATCATAGGGATAAATCACATGTCATCTTCATTGCCTCTCCAATCAAAGATTGAGCCAGGCTAAAGGATGATTAACCTTTTTTAAAACTTTCTAGTTTTGCCTTTTGTCATTTAGATAAAATTTTATTTCATTTATTAAAACAAACAGAACTTGAACATTTTTTGAAAGACATTTCCTAGGACGTCTGTGTCTTGTGTTCAATGTGTAAATTCTGAATTATACAGCTAAGAACTCTTCCCTTGGAAAAACTGTCATCAAGAGAAGGCATTTTGATCAAAATTTTTTTAGTGGGTCATATGAAGAAAATACCTGTTTGATTTGTTGGAGCAAATAAATATAGATAGAAAATGCTTTGACAGAAGAAAAGAGAAAATTCCTACAGTTCTACTTGGCAACAGCTGTTACTTATTGAAGTAGCAGAAATTAAATGAAAGAAATGGATTGTATTAAATTACCATGCTCTAATGAGGTGTCATGAAGAAATATAATGGTAGGAAAAATAAAGCAGGTAAAATTTCAAATTGAAGCCTAACATTAGATTTTCATAAGTATCTGCAGCGAAAAAAATGCAAGGCTTCAAAAAATCCATTCTGTTTGCTTTAGAATGAAAAAGAAATTAGAAACAAAAAATGTTTACCATGACAAATATGAGTGGATTTTTTTCTTCTTCTATGAAGAAGAACATGAACTAATATAGTGATGAAATTTAGTCTGAAATCTCAAGCTGTAGTAATGCTCTGTTTGCAATGCTTTAACAAATTGCTTTGTTTAAAAAAAAAAGGTACAAAAAGATTTTTTTCTCTTATTTTTGTGAAATAATTCTGTATTTCCTGTAAGGAAAAGCCTTTTTTCTTGGGAGAAAAAGAAGTTGTGTTATAAGACTTCTCTAAAGACCTGTGGCAACACAAGGCCAATGTTGGATATCTGAATAATTTTTTATGCTTCTGTGATGTTTCCTGTTCTCAGTCCTGTGTACCAATTAAGCATGTATCTTAGGAAATATTTAAATTTGTGCTTTGGGCCACCTGAGTGTAAACTTAGGAAAGATCTTTGTGAAACATTACACACTGCAAGTAGTTATTCCTCCTCTTGGTGCTTCATGCAATATCATGTTGGTAGACACTTGAGTTGTGATGCTGAAAAATGTGGGGAAGTGTTCAATAAGATGATGGAGCTGGTTATTTTTGATGGCTTGTTCCTTAGTGAGCTTTTCTGGTATAATATCAGCTTGGGAGTGATTTGTTATTTTAACTAATTTATTCTGATTTGTTGCTTTATAAAAGCATGTTTCACTACATTGCGACTAATTGTCCTTGAACAAAAAAAAATACATGTCATAAAAGCTCAAGTGTTTTGGATGTGTAGAGGACCCCTGAAGAACAGGGGGTCTTTTTTTAGCTCTTCACCTCCTCTATCTGCCACTTTTTAACCCAAACTTCAGTGTAATTTATGGTGGCTTAGCTGGCATTCTCAATGAATCAGGTTTTCTTGTAGGATAAGAAACTGTAAGTGCAAGTGAGCTATGTGGTAATTACTTCCAGCTCTGGAAAAAGGGTTTCAGTGTGAAAACACAAGACAAGTGCTTTGAAACTAATACCAAGTGATTGTTCTGACTTATTTTTGTTCCATATCTTCATTGTTGTTAATTAAAATAAAATCTTCCTCTTGGCACTTTGATATATCCTGGCAAATATGTTGGGTTTTTTTGTTTGTTTGCAGTTTTTTTCCCTTTTCTTAAATTCCCCTGTCTTCATGATCTTTTTCTTGCATTTTGAGGGAAAATTCCTTAAAACAGAAAGTTGGGGGAGTTGTTTGTTTTTGTGGCTTTTTTGTTTGTTTGTTTTTAATGGGGTGAGGCTGTTTGATTGTTTGTTTGTTTGAATTGTAACTGTACTGCATAAAGCTCAGTGGAGAATGCTGTTAGTTGATCAGAGCTTTCTCGTGTAACTAAGACAGACAATGGCAATAACAATTGTACAATTCTGGAACGTTTTTGACCTGACATAGAACATGCTTCATCTTTGTTCTCTTTTTAGTTCTGCATTTCTTTTAAGGGCACCTGCCATGTTGAAAAATTAAAAAAGAAAAAAGGAAAAAAAAGGAACCAACACTGGTTTAGCAGCTCTGAGAGGAATGCTAATATGAACTTTTGCAAACATTATTCTGAAAATGCCATTCTAAATAGACATACCTCTATGAACAGTAACCTGACATTTATAACTGTACTAAATAATGCAACAAAAGAATTTTCAAGGTTCATGTGAACCTTTCCACATGCAGACTTTGCAGTATCTTAAATTATTCACCATGTTTAGAAACCATCTCAGTGAATCAGATTTTTGAAACACAAAGCAAATATTAACTGTTGAGTTACATGAGAATTTAGAGTTTGTGGCAGAAGGAAGATTATGGTAATCTAATGTGACTTGTGGTTGTACAAAATAGCGAGGCAAACTATTGCATTTCAACCAGTACAAACACATGCACTTCATCTAATTTTTGCAAGGCAAGATACGCACCTTTAAACATTTCTACACTGAATTGGAATAACATGGTAATATTTCTGTAACAGGAGAGAAATGAATAGCTGATTCTCTAAGTCTTATGCACCTAAATAAATTCTGACTTTTTGAGGAAGAACTTGACCATGCTGGTGACCTCTCACTGCAACATATTGCCCAGAGAGGGTGTGGAGTCTCCATCCCTGGGAATATTCCAAAACCATCTGGACACAATTCTGTGCCATGTGCTCTGGATTGATTCTGCTTGAGCAGGGAAGTTGGCCCAGATGACCACTGTGGTCACTTCCAAATGTAACCACTCTGTGTTCTTTCATTTGGCATTTAGCAGAATATGACTTCTGTGTAACACAGCAAATTTGCTACTGTCACATGGAGTTACTAATTTAACAAACTACAAAATGGTGTAGGAGCTACTGATACTTACCAAGATACAATTTAATTTTCAGATTTTTTAATTTCTCCTTAATGGCTGATAAAGTCTTTCATTCATTGTAGTCTTAAAAGAAATTCACTTTCTACTTTAACTTTACATGGACTTAGACTTGGTAATATGGAGGGTAAACCCCTCCAACATGAGATGTTCCAAGATTCCATGAACTTTTATCAGTATGAATATCTGGGAAGAATTTTTGGAATATCCTGTGGGCTTTTTCCTATGCAGTGGGATGAATACAGGAGTGCAAAACCTAAGGAACTGTCCCTTCTAGCCTAAATTTGAGTGTAGATGCTCATAAGCAGGTATTGGAAATGTTCTTTATAGTTTCTTTGAAAGTGTCAGTATCACTGGGGAAGGTATAATTTCTAATGGAAAAAACCAGTAATATTTATCTCAGACCCTTGTCATCTCAATAGTTAGTCTTTATAATGGAAGTATTAATGCATGTATGCTAAGGCTTAGTGTCAAGGATTAAAATTTAGTTGTACAAACACTTCCTTCCTCATATTTCAGGGATTTGTAGGACAAGGCTGGTTTGCTTACACAGATTTGTTCTCAAAATGAGCTGTTCTGGAAATTAAACTAACTTAAGAAATAACCAGATTTTCAACTGTTGCAGTAGTGTAACCTCAGGTAATTTATTTAAATCTGAAACAGGTGTCAGGACTCCTGGAGCTGACTGCCAAATTTGGGTCTCTGCAAACGTAGCTATTGTACAACTAAGGCAACAAACCATGCAGTTTACTTTGGAAATGAATATTAAAATACTCAAATTGTCTTGTAGCTCTGTACTACAGTAGATAAAGAGAAAAATACTGTTCAGTTTAGGACCGTTTCAGTTTTATTTTTTAAGGGGGGGGTTGTGAAAATCCAGTTCTGCATTAAGCAGTGGTTGCAAAATAATTTTTTTGATAATGAGTGAAAGTTAAGAAAGAAAAACTAAATCCATGTACCAAAACCCAAACAGCTCTGTTGCTATCTCTGCATCAGACTGTATTTTGAAATAGGATGAACTTGAATTTTTTTTAAGCTGATGAATGTGTAATTTTAAAAAATGAAATGTAGGCAGCTGAAATTGTTTATATCAGAATTTAAAGCATTCAGTTCACTCTAGAAGATGTAAGATGGCACAATGACCTCCTGAGATTTCTTGGTTTACTTTTTCAGGGAATTAATTTTCTTCAGGATTAGTTCAGATACTGCTATGCAGGCTGTGTGAGATTCTCAATGTATTTGCCTGATAGCTATACATACTCTAAAAAAAATAGGCAAACAAAAAAACCCCAAAACATGACAATCAGTTTGTGAAATGTCAGTTTTAATTTCTTGATTGGCTCACCAAACTCTGCTCTCCCAAGAAAGGATAGGAAGGGAAAAGCAACAGTTATTTTTGACATGCCCCTAGGTAATTATATTCTTCATCAGACAGGAATGAGTATGCTTGACTGCACAATGCAGAAATTAAAAGCTGCTGCACTCATTTGTAAGGCATGTTTTCTTTTGGGGTTTGTGCCACCATTTAGAATAATCTTTGTCTTATTTTAGCTGTGATCCTCTCTTGGGGAATCAAGAGGAGTGTGTTTTTATCTGTATTGATGAAGATATAACTGATCAAAAATACTGTAATGTGTTTCTTTATGCAAAACCGAAAGGAACTTTCAGTGAGGTTTTGATTAAAATTTTCTTGTTATATAGTAGTACAGAGAGAGGAGCAGCGCACATGGCAAAAGATCCTACTGGAGTAATTTGCTTTTTAGAGCACACTGAGCCAAGTGAGTTCACATTTTCACTGGTGAGCACAGTGTTGAATGTGAGGTGAATGTCAGACCTTGTCCCTGCTCTATTATAAATATACCTTGCCTGTGCCCTGGAACTTGTAGCAGTTGTCCATTTTGTGGGTGCTTACCTGATTTTTGTGGTTTAAGCCCAGCAGGTGACCCTCTATGCACAGAGTAATCCTCTGGCCTGTTCAGGTCAGCTTTTCTGGCCATATTCCCTCCCAACTTCTTGTGCTTTTCCTCACTGCCAGGGTAAGGGAAACTAAAGAGTCCTTGATTTGGGATAAGCACTACTGAGGATCAGCGAAGCATCAGTTTGTTATCAATCTTTTAAATCAAAACAAAGAGTTAATTTTCTTTTCAGTAGCTGGCATAGTGTTGCCTTGTCCAAAAACAGGACTTTAAAATGACAGTGGTATGGTTAAAGTGCTAAATACACATCTTTACAATCAATTTCTTGGAAAATTCTGGTTGAGGCCATTTATGCAATAAATTCTTCCTTTCTTCATTTTGTGTTTGCATGGTTATGTTAATTAGGGAATTAACAAAAGAAACCATGATAATAAACTGCACCAACTCAGACATGTGGTACCTAATTCCTGCTTCTCATCTGGCTTTATTTATTTCTGCTTCATTATACTGAGCAAATTCATATCAGATACTGTTTCTGAATAGTTTTTCCATTTTGAACTTGATAGAGATGGTGAAGTTTTGTGCTTATTTGTTGAAGGTTTTTTTTCTTTTTTAAGGAAAATGAATACAATCTGTAGTTCGCTAGTTTCCTAATCTTGAAAGCCATATTATCACCACCTTTATAGAAATGATGCACGGATTGATTGACTGACAGGCAGAAGTTTTTCTCATTTGGCTGGAAATGCATTTGCCAGAAATAACCCAATTTTTTGCCAGCCATTTCTTTTCTCAGCACTTTATTCCACTTGAATGTTAAAATATTTGTTTCTTTGCCATTATACAGGGAAATAGTTTAGTACTGCTTTCCCCATATTAATATGCTGCATGTGCAGAACTGCTTGGAGTGAATGATTATGAATATATGTTCAGAGCTGCATATTGAATATCATATTTGAAGTCAGACCCAGATATGTGTAGAATAAAGCTTTCCACCTGTGTCATGGTGTTATCATTTATCTGCCTCACCACATAGCAAGCTTTGCAAATAAGATAATTTTGTAGCAGTCTGCAGCCAAATATTAACAGCTGTCTTTGTGTTGTGCTCAGATTCAGATCTGAGCTTTTAATGCTGATCTTCTTCTAGAATGCCCTAATCATCAGGGGAAGGGGAGAGACAGCTGCTTTACATTTTTCAGATGTAATGTGGTTTGGGGTTTTACCACGACTCGAGTCTCTTGATAACAACAAAGCATACAAGAGTGAAGAGAAGAAAGCTTAATATTAAAACAGTAAATAAAACTACAGATAACCTTTGGAAAGGAGTACCTGAGTTCCATGTAAAATAATACCTTTAAAAAGGTTGCATTTTATTTTTGCTCTTGCTGAATTGCACCAGTTTATGCCTTTAAGCCTTATGAGATATACGTCTGCTCAGCAGGTGCGAGAAATAGTTTCATCACCTACAGGTAGAAAATTGATTTTTACTTAGTGTAAGGAGATGTGTACTATTTCTTTAAATTTATGGTTGGAAGCTGAGCACATCCCCTCATGCTGTAAGAAAATCAATTTACCAGAGCAGAAGGAAACTTAAGCGTGTTCTAAACTGTGAAACAGAGTGGAAACAAACGGTTATGGAGATAGCACTTACTACTGACTGCATTAAGGTTTACTCTACAGCTGCAGAGGAAGGCAGCCTATTTTTTATTTTTTTTCTTCTCCTCAGTTCTTTTCATTGTTGATGCTTGTCTTTCAGGCTTTGTAGTGCAAAATAGCCACTCAATGGTTTGCTTTGCTTTTTCCTCCTAAATCGTTAATATGACGATTTTGCTTTTTACAGCCAGGAATGCTTTGGTGTCTGGATATTCTGATGTCAGTTTATAACAACAGGCAAGGCATCACTTAACTTCAAGTGGTCTTTTCCCTGAGATTTTAGGTCACCGAGATAAGTGGTGCCCTCAGGCACCGAGTGATAGAGAAACTATCAGGAGTGTGACCTCTGTTGCTTGCTCCCATGGTGGCAGCTGGTGGGAGGTTAGTGCCACCAGAGCCAGGGAATCAAAGGGTACAACCTGGCTGCAGGGCAGAGCTGCAATTTCAGCTTTTGCGGATGTAGTTACCACTGTTTGACCAGTGCAGAAATGAGGGCAATTGCAGCAGTGAGACCCTCAGCTGCAGACTGTACACTTCCAGTTCAAGTAGATCACGTGGAAACTGAATTTGGTCCACAACCCAGATAATCAGATCTTACTCAGATACAGCAGCAAGAATTGTAGCCACACTTTTGGATTCTGGTTTAGAAAAATTCACATTATATTGACAGTAATGCAAGGAGAGCAAATTGACCTTTAACCATTGCTAAAGGTCTGGCAAACCACTTGCAGTGAATGACAGCTACTAATAATGATACATGATAGTCCTTCACACCAGAATTTCAGAGAAGTCATGAAATCAGGAAACCCTGCACTTGGTGCTGGCCAGGTAAATACTCCCTTCTGTTACAATATGAAGAAAAAAAAATCCATCTGAAATAGTAATTGAACATACCTCTACCAAAACAAATAATGTAATTAATTTTATATGTGCTGGTAAAGTGGGCTGAAGAGACTGTAAATTGATGAAGAGCATAAAAAGCCACTATGATGCCTGCCTCTCATCCAGTTGAATTTCAGTTGGTTATGCATTTCTACGCATGTGTTTTCTGAACAGTGCTTCATTATATCTGGATCTTAACCCTGTAAGAAATCCATATTGTGAGCCTTATTCCCACATTAGATGGTGGAATCTGGGGATTGTCCAGGTTAGTTAACTTAAATATAAAATTTTATTGTCTTTTCCCTGGGGAGATTTTTCCTTTTAAAGAAATCCATCAGATCAACCCGAATCATTTAATAGGATGTGTTATCACTGCACATCACACAAATTGGCTTCATGTAAGGCTTGTTGGAACAATTTGGCTGATTTTGTGTGTCTGTGTGTGTGTCTGTACAGATAGTTTTCTGGGTTGTGATCTGTGCCTGTTCAGCATGAGCTGCAGAATATGCCTTTTTGACAGCTTGGTGATCTCTGAATTCAAAGAAGAATTGTCATGAGAGAGATTGAAAAATATGATGTTTAATCTTTTCAATGAGAATTCCTTGTGCAATACCTTTGAGGAAACACTGGGCAAGCTTCAGAGTAACATCATGTTATTTAAATTTGATAGCCTGAATCCACCAGCAGTAAAAATACACCATTTTAAGTCGTGAAAGTAACACTCTACAGCTACTTGATCTACCTAAGAAATGGCATTTTAAATGAATGTTTGATAAAGAAAGGATCTCTGGCTATACTATTCAGTCACTTCTTATTGCAAATTGAAGCCTGTAGTTGAAATTTCAGTCTGCCTTTTTACCATATCCAAGCCTAGTGATAGTACCCATCCCCTATGCCATCAAAACCTGTCATAGCACCAGGATTACGGAATGGTGTCTTCTTGGTCAGTGCTTTGTTCAGAATGATCAAGTTTTACTTTGCTGAGATTCCATCTATTAAGCACAGTTTGCATTGGAAAATAGGTGCTTGTTCTGTATGCAGTATCTTTAGTCATATTTGTAAAGCATGGTCAGGAAACCGAAAAACTTAGCATGTCAGTGAAAAATCAAAAGTTTAGATTTGAGACTGATTATGACAGCAAAATATCTGCTTTGCCTGGATTTTTGCCCTTCTCTTGCTGTATTCAAGCTGTGTCTTTATTGCTAAGCAGGAGAGCTAATTTCATTGTATGATTTTATTTCAAACCAGCACAAATTCTAAATTTATGTACTGATTTCTCTGTTCAGCTTTCCTGCTGAAAGTGTAATCCAGCCTGTAAACCAAGGATGCAGGACTTAAATCAATTGGTGTGATTTTATATTAGTATGACAGAATTACAGAAAAACACAACTACCTGAAGTCCTGATAGGAAATCCCATGAAAATTGTAACAAAATGAAGAATGTTCAAATTGACAGCTTGGTATTGAACTGTTGTTTTTTCTACTTTCCTCTGACAACAGTAGTTGTGTGTTGATATTGATAAATATTGATAGTTTGTAGACAGGAAAGCTTTGCTGGGATTGGTAATGGCAGTTTGGGTCGGGCTGTGTGTGTGTGTGTGTGTGTGTGTGTGTCAGCACAGGGCCAGGAAGCTGGGATTTGGTGCTCTGAGAACATGGCTGTGGTGCTGTTTGGGTTTCAGAGTGTAGGCTGATTTGTTTGGGATTCGCTTTGGGGATCTCTGTGCTTCATGCCGCTGTCTAGATATGAGCTAATTTGTCTGTTCTTGGGAAATACAAAAAGAATCTTTACAGAAAAAAAAAAAAAGTCCAGTCCTCCATGACCATCTGCATTTGTTAAAAATGGAATTTCATGCAGGGATAATTTTTTTTGGTGCTGTATTTTTGTACTAACATCGTGTATATATAATATTGTATACCATATTACATAATCTTGCAATCTTATATACACTGGACACAGTGGTGAAGACTCATTGCCTCATACCTGATGTCCTTCCTTATCTTTCAAAATCAGTGTTAACATTTAGTTAACATTGTCTTCCACATCATGTAATCTCTATGTGCTCTTTAGATTGGGATGACAACAAAAGCAATGAAATATTTTAATTTGTAAATAAGTTGTGTCCATATAAGAAATGCTTCTAAAAAGTTTCTCAGCTTGATTTGTAGACTTGATTTCTGCCTTCTCTCTGAAATGTTTGATTTTTCCAGTCTCCTGTTCATCCTTATGTGAGTAAAGCTTTTTCTCATATTTCCATGTTGCTCTTTCTTTTGAAATTTAGTCTCCACATAATACAGAACAAAGCTTATTTTTGATTGACAACAGTGACTTAAATGAAAACATCCCTTTGAGGGAAGCCTTTATAAGGGTTCAGTTTATCTACTTAAGGTTCAGCGCCCTTTCTCATAAATGATACAATATTTCTTAAGAGGTTTACTTTGTCAAACACTGTTAAAATGTAAATAAAATAAATAAAATTGATCTGAAACCACAGGGTGCCTTTAATAGCATTTTGGCCCAGATGTGAAGAAATATGGACTTGATATAAACAGCAGATGCCTTTGAGATTGCACATAATGATAGTTACATTCCTGTGCTGTTCACTATAGCTTTGTCTGGCTTTAATTTGTGGTGTCAAGGGGCAAAAAGTCATACCTATGGATTTTGTGTTAAGAGGTTCATAAATTATGGATGAAGAGTGACAGCTATTGGTATTTAAAGGCACCATTCTTGTGGATGAATATTAATAGGGGCAAAAATCTGAAGGAATTCTGAATAAAACCTCTCTGAAATATAGCAACTGAAGAAAGGTGGCACAATTAAAAAAATAATGCCATTGATATAGAAATGATGGATTATTGAGCAATATATATGCTTGACCAACCAGTTATTAGAGATGTTTTCTCTGATAAAAGAGGTCATACCCAGACCCAAAAGCTTGCATAGTGCTGTTTGCATTTCACAGATGCTTAAAACTCTTAAGATTTTACTTTTTTTTTTTTTTTTTTTACTTTATTGTCTTATTGAGGAAGAGCATAATGAAAATATTCCTGATAAAACAAATGCACAACATGCTAAGCAAGGACAGTGTGCAAATGCAGAGAGCACATACAAAATGAAAGTCAAGAGAAGAAAACTAAATACAGACATAATTTATGGACTTCAAGTAGGCAAGTCTAGTTGAACCTGGTATTGATTTCTGTTACTTTTTTCTCTCCCTGTCATTGTGAAATAACTAATGGTTCTGTACCTGCCCAGTCCAAAATGGGAGCTCTGACTAGATCTAATCCCCTGCTTAATAGAAGGGTTTGTCCACTCATTTTACACTGAATGCAAGCAAAATATCTATTCTCTTATTCTTCTTTTGTAGGTTATTTTGTTGCACTGCTGTAGCTTTCTAGAGGCTGTGGGAGGGATGTATATGCTACTGCACAAGGATTTCATGAATTTATAAAGAAAATGCCATGTTTACCCTTATTTCTAAACCTTAGTGAAAGAAGTATAATTGATCATTTTAGAATAATTCTGATTTTGTTCTCAAAGGGTATTTATTTCTGATAATGTATTCCTACGTAAATCAGCTATTTGTTTTTAATTTTGGGTGAATCTTGCATAGTATATTAGAGATCTGATGTGCAGAGGCTGGAACAGTAATTACAGAGTCACTGTGTGGAGCCTTGTGAGATGATGCCCTTACTGTAAAGCATTCTGTTTTGTCAATAAGCTTACATCAATACTTGGCAGGTCATTTATGCAGCTTTAATGTTTCAGAATATAAACTAGACAAAGTGACTAATATAAAATTGAAATTGCTTTGCATCTGCAATTGACAAATCCTATTTTGAAAGCATGCATGAACATGAGGATCAAACTTAGCTTTTATCATTTACATTTTTTTTTCCAATAGGGAAGTGTCTGATCCACTTCTAATTCACCTGTTGTTGATTTCCTGGTTCTTTCCTAATCCCTTGAAGTTGAGATGTTCTCACCATTGGGGAAGGAGTTAACAAAATCCCTGACTGGAGTGCATGAAGCATCCATTAGGGAAATGTAAGAGGTTAACCTAAATCCTAGCACACAGAGATGACAGACTAGAACAAATCAGCATGGAGAATTACCTGGAGGTGGCACAAGGTTAAGGTGGAGCATATATGTATCACAGAAAGTTTGTTTCTTCCTAGCAGAATTATTTTTTCTGGATGAGAAGGTCAAACAGGCAGAAATGCAGATGTCCACAGGTCCATGGTCAGCAGAGATAGTTTTAGGCTCTAGGTTTCACCTGGCAAACACCAAGCTGGAATATTTTAGTGCTTTTGGTATGTCCAAATTAAAAATACCTAAATGTAGGATAACAGAAATTACAGGATTACTGTCCTCTCTGGATGGATGTACCCTTGTCAATCAGTTATATTTTAAGCTCATTTTCATCCAAATATATTTTGGAATAGTTTCAACAGACTGGTTGAATTGATTCTAAAGAAGGCTGCTCCTTCTTACTCGATAGTGTGAGATGATGTAACCCTTCAAACTGGAGTCATTAAGCTGATTCCAAATCCAGCATGTGTTGGTACAAGAGCATTTTGCAGTATGTGTATTAATTGTCTAATTTCCAAATCTAAATACTGTGGGCTCTATGATTGCTGTGTCTGAGAAACTAATATACACTGTAAAATAGTGGAAACATTCAGCTTGGATCTCAGTATGGCATAAACGGGCATCGTTCTACTGCCTCTCTTGCTCAAGGTGGATATATATTCCAATTCCTGGAAGTGTTCACGGTTGACTGAGGCTTTGGGCAGCCTGATCTGGTGGAAGATGTCCCTACACTTGGCAGGGAGGCAGCACCAGATGATCTTTAAGGTGCATTTCATCCCAAATCATTCTAGTGTTCTATATTACCACGTGCTTCTAGCTGTTTCCTAGGGTAAAACTTTCATTCCAGGACACTTGGGTGCCCTCCAAAGGATTTGTACTGGTGTGTGATTTTGTCTAAAATCCTTTTTGAAGTCATTCTATTTTGTGCTCAACATTTGCATGTACGTTTTTAATATGTAAACTGTCCTGCATTAGCTGGATGCGTGCTAGTACTGCAGGAGCTGGCACAACAAAATGTGAATTTGCTGAAAGGAACTCAGGAAAAAAACCCTCTATCAAAAGAGATTGGAGATTTGAAGAGACCAATTACTGGGAGAAGATTAAATGGTCTCATTGTACCCTTTTCATGCAGGCAAAATTCAATGGAAGATTATGTATTTGGTTTTGGAGGGAGGGAGGAACCCCAACCAAAAAAAGGAGGCATAATCAGAGACACAGTAACTGAAGGGATACTATAACTATCTCAAGTGCTTGAATAGAGAAGAAATTTAAAATGGATCTCAGAGTGTGGAATGGCCACTCCAGAAATGCTGCAGGGAGTCCATTGGTGGGATAACTTAAGACTGAGTGCTTTCAAAGCATAAAAAATGTGAAATCTAGAAAAGACAGGCATTTTGAAAGAATTGTGTAATGCACCGTGGGTGTTTTTATCTCTGATCTCTGTGTGCGTGTTTATGCAAGAATGAGTGCAGTAATACTTGAAAAGATGGGTCCTGTGTGTGAGGTTGTTGTCTGCTAATTTAAAAATTTGACTTAAGGATGCCTACAAGGTGGAAATGCAAGGTTTTGCCCTCATCCTGCTTCTGTTGCTCTGTGTTTTATATTGTCAGGTACTCCATGCATTTCAGCTCACTTTCAGTTGGCTTTTCACTAAGAAACCATTCCATTTCCAAACAAAAGCCTCAGGCAGGCAACTTTGGGCTTTCACTGCTAAATTGTTCTTCCATACATAAAATTACAAACATGCCAGGCTTGAAATATTTAAAGGAGTTTTGCTGTTATTTTTCCTTTATAGTTTTTTGTTTAGGCTGGTTCAGTTTGGGATGTGTGTGTGTGTCTTCTAATAATCTGAAAATAATTTTTGTTTTCAATGTGTTATTGAAATTTTAATCTCTACTCACCAAAAAACATGGCAGAAAGTGCTTTTTGTGACCTTTCTTATGAGAGCTGTTTGCTCTTACTACTCTATGCTGTGTTTGCTTCTTCCTGTAAGTCTTTGACAGCACTGGGATTTTTTAGATGTTTTACTTCATTTTGTATACTGCCTGTAGATAGTTCTTTCTACCAAAAAAATGCAAATTTCTCTCTGGAACAACAGCATCAATAATACAGTAACTGGTTATTAGATTTGCATACCAACTCATGGGTTTTTGGGGCTTTAGATTAATTCACTACTTCTGCCTCTTTCCTGAAGTTTGACCTTTTGGTTAGACAACCTTGTTTACCACTGCTAATACATCCCATGACTGATGGAATCACCTTACCAGCCTTTCTGATTTGGCTTTTTCCCATTTCCTTTAGGGTGTTCCTGCCTTTTAGAAAGGGGCTATGGGGAAAATCAGGTCGAGTGCAGAACTCTTGGGTGCTTTTTCCTTTCAAAGCTGGGGAGAAATGCCATTTTCAGTCCATGAAATTGCCCTGTGAACTGTCACCTTTTCGTTGTCAGTATAGAGCAGCTTCCTCAGATACATACATGTTGCCACATTTAGACAAAAAAAAAGGTATATTTTGGCAAAGAGGCAGATTTGATTTTTAAAATAATCATGCTTTAAAATTTGCTTGCTGCTGCTCTGTGTATGAAGGGTAAGGATTCAAATTTTAATGCTTGGAATTTTTTAATGGGTTGCATCTGATTTCGAATCTACTATGGACAAAATTTTTATCTTTTCTTCATCTGGGACAGTATCTGCAATTTTCTTCTGCAAGGAAAAGGAAAAAAATTACCCAACAACAAAGTGCCACTCCAGAACAACCAGTCCCCCCTCTCCGCTTTCTCTAATAACAGAGTGTGCAAATTCCCCAAGTGGGATAAGGGACAAAAAAAACCCTTGGAAAAATAAAGGTAGCCCACTGATTTGTAACATGACTGAACTGTGGCTAAAAATCTTAACTGGAAATTCATACTTTTTTAGATTTTTTCCAGAAACCTACTTATTTGATGTCTGATTAGTCTTAACATCCTTAAAAATTAAAGCTGATTTATTAATATACTGCTAACATTGATTTTCTATATTTGGTTGCTCTTGCTGACTTGTGATTGAAAGGTTTTCATGATGATAGTGTTTATTTGTATTTTCATGTCCATATCAAAAGTTTGTGTTAGACCCCAGTGAGGAACAGATGAACCTACTTTTTGTAATCCTGGTCTGTTACCTTGTGTTCCAAGTGACATCAAGCCATACAGTTTAGCAATTGATTATCTTTGTGCTTGCACCTACTGCCATGCTAAGAACATCTGTTATAAAAAGCAGCCTGAGAAAGAAAGTGTCAGGAAGGGAAACACTGCAAGAATTAAAATTGGCGCTGTCTTTCATCAGTGTTGAGACTGTCAGAAGTTGCATGCGCCGGCCCTAACTATCCACAGCAGGCAATCTGATGGCAGCCTGCTGTTAAACAACCAACATTTAACAAGGAATAGCGTGCAGATGTAATGTGTGGCTTAAAACATTGTGTTAAGCATTATTAAAACCGAGTCTCCTTAGAGTCTTGTTTAAAAAGTCCTTTCTCTCTCTGTAATAAAACATTTCTCTCTGACTGTTTCAATTAAGGTTCTAACAACACAAACACAGGGCCTCCTAATTCAGTACCACGTTGGAGAGTCACTGTTACTGTCAAGCTGTAAAGGCAAATAGAACAAGCTACCTTCTCAAACTCCTGTCTAACCAGCAAATGAGAGACAGAAGATGGCTCTATTTGCCTGGTTTTCTTCAGTCTATTATCCCTGTTAAGTCTTATATTTGTAAATATTTCAGTGCCTGTGGTTCAGTGTTCATGTCAGCTGCAATCCCCTCTTTGTAACTCGGCACCAAGGTTTAGGACTTGCAGAAACTGAGATGCTGAGCTTGCCCTGCTCAGTCTGTTGGATTAAGAGATGTTGGGATGTTGGTGGTGTAACATATTCATTTGCCTGGGGGAAAAATAAATAGTACAGATATGTTTGGGCAGGGTACCAGCAACCTCCTTGTGTTTGGGTTGAAACAATTCTTCCTAACACTTTTTGGCTCAGTTTTGGAAATATATTCCTACAGCACGATGTCTGTCCATGTGGAGTCCCACAGATTTCTTTCTCATTGGGGAAGCTTGCTGCACTGGAAACTTAATAATTTGATACAGTGGCCAAAATGAACAACCCTAATTGCATTATTCTGGATGTCAGGTATTAAATGATAAGCACAAAAAGAAATTGAGTTAGTATGTTAGGGTGTTAGGAGTTTTAAGACAATCTTGACAGATGAGAATTCTGAAGATCTTCTTAATTGTCTTGGACCCTGGAGACACTATGAAAATCCTAAAAATGTGAATAAAACATTTGGTACAAGCAAAACACCTATACACTTGATTTGGTGTACTTGAAATGAAGAACAAACTTTATGGAAGCAAAGAGATATTTTCTTATACTGTAAATCAAAAATAAATGTGAATAAGATAAAGCCCTTTCAACAGTGGTTGCTAAGTCTTTGTAGCAGTGGGTGAAATAATGCTTGCTCTTCAAACTATTTTTTTAAAATTATACTGTTTCTTTTTTTTTTTTTTTTTTTTTTTTCTAATTTTTTTTAAGCCAGATGAGCCACTGTCAGTTACTACTAATGAATTTATGAGTTTTTAGCTTTTAAAATAGAATGCCCCTCAAACCCAGTTTCACACAGGAACTCTGCAGAATTGAGCCATTAGGTTTCTTTGAGTTCCAGCCCAGCTCTTGTGAGAATAATAACAAATAAGGAGAATTTCAAATAAACCCAAACATAAATTACTTATGAAAGATTTTGGCATTGGTGGTTCAGGAATGGTGATGTGTGTTGGCCTAACATATCCCTGTTTTTAAGGAGTGCTACCCTCTCTTCTGCAGGCATAATGCTTCTGAAAGGGTTCCTTCTGCTGAGCATAATACTCAGGGAAAATTACATAGAAAAATGTTGATATGTAGGAATGGGTCTTCTCAGAATAGGGTATCAGTGGGTTCCATAAGCATCTATGGAATGTGTTATTTGTCATTTTTACAGACTGTGTAGTCAATGGCATCCTATTATACAAAATTGGTGCTGCCGCAAGTTGGTGATTGTACAATGTTTTATGCAGATTTTGGTGGCTATATTTTTCTTCTTTACTATGAACAAATATGTTAAAATAACTTTTTGGGCTTTTTAATATCTATAATTTTCATTCTAGGCAGTGTAGCATAGGCTTAATTATGGTTACCCTGAAATCTTGGCTTGTATCTATTAAAATGGAAGTAATATTGTTGTGAGAATGAAAAGCATCATATAGCCACAGCAGATTTCACTGCAGACTATAGCAAGTGGTTTAGATCATGTTATTAAAAGCTGAAAGTATATTGATTTCTCCTGGTCTCAGAAGGGCCATGCATTTTCTCTTGTTCTAAGTAGAAATAAACCAATAAATGGCTGCATTAATGATGCTATCACTGGGTAGCAGCAGTGTGTTTCTTAACGTCTTAGGCCTCAAACATGCAATCTCTTACTCATGTTTTACTCTAGGCAGCTCCACAGAGCCATTAGACTCAATTGGGTCATTTATCTCAGAAATGAATTCCCTAAAATCAGACTTGGTTGGAGTCACACATTTGCTTCTGAATGGATGTGAATTTGCTGTGTGCTATGGAAGCCTAACCCGGAGGAAGATATTTAAAACTATTGCAAGCAGTGCAAATTGCTGCACAGTGCCTCACTCCCAGTGAATTTTAGACTGTCTTCATTATTAAGAAGATTTATTTTTCATCCTTTATAGCAAGATAGGTGATATATGCCAACACTGCAAAAATCACAGCATAGGTAAAAGTGAGTAGCTTCTTCCATTAGTTCTTAGTCTGTCACAGCCATCTATTTCACTCATTCCCTCCATATCTGTGACCTTGTTTAGTCTTCCTTGTAAAAAACTGAATCATTGTGCCTCCCATGGGATTTCATAATGGGGCAGATAACATTTCTTTGGCACTGAAGATAAGTGATTAAAAGTCTCTAAGAGAAACTGGAGTCGGTTGTGAAGATTACTTTTATATATTTATTTAAATTTATTTTGGCGTCTCTCAATTTCTGTGGAAAGGTCTCGAAACATACATGGAAACAATCTGTTTTCACTTCTCACCTTAAATATAGAAATATGCAGTGTCTTTTTTGCTTTTATCAGTCCATACTGTGATATAGGTAGTAAGTACATAGGGAGGCTGCAACTTCATTTATAGCTTTTTATTTTACTCCAATATACTTTCCGAATTACCTGGCAGTATTGCATCAAGGATGCTCTAACAGTTCTTGGTTTATTAAGAGGTTTTTGGTGGGTGTGAAGGCCAAAAACCCCATTTGGTAGACCCCGTACACGTCTACCAAGCATCTTGATTAGAATTCCCAAAACTGGGAATTAGAGAATAGTCAGGAAGAATTACTAGCTATGCAGGATATATTCATGGCCAGATAATTTATTGACTGATGAGGATTTCTAACCTACCAGTGTGACTGGAGCTCTCCCACTTTGCAGTAATCAAAATCTAAATCTCACATAAGACCTCTGGATGCCAAAGGGTGCTTTGCCAGTCTTATTATATCAGTAAAAAAGAAGGACTCACCTCTAGATTCCAGAGCTGCCAGAAAGAGCAGTTCCTCCCAGCATGAGTGTCAGCTGGTGACACAAACACAAGAGTTGTACCCCCTGCTCAGAGGGCTTGAACATAACAGATGTGTTTTGTGTGTGCAGAGGCAGAAAGGAGATGAACTTCTTCCCTCAGATGCAGAAAAAAAATATTTGGTGAGGAAAGTAAGTTTAGTATACTGAGCATTCCCTTAGGTGTTTGTAGCCAAGAGATCTCTGTGACCCTATAGCTCCAAACCCACCAAAATTACACTCTGATTAGTGAAAAGATAAGAGAGGAGACAAATGTTTGTTTTAAGTAGGCTTTTATCTCAAACAACACCTTAAGAATTGTGCTTTGGAGCTAGGAATAATCTCAGCAGAGATGCACTGGGCATTTGGTTGCCTGTGCATTTAGTCGTTAAGGTACAGATTAGTTTCTGCAGATGAAATAGAGAAAATCACGCAGCGTTCATCCTGGGTATACTTTTGTTCTTACTGAGCTTGTTCCCTCCGTAAATGGATGAATAATAGGAATAAAAACCACTGGGACATTCATGTTGTTGAATGTCTGTGTTCATTAGTGCATTCTAGTCAGACTAATGGTGTCATCATCAACAACCAGTTGAAGATTGAACCTGTTATTTCTTTTCTGGACCCTGATGGTTGGTGGCTGGTGAGTAGGAGTATGCAAGTCTCACCTGTACTCCATCTCCCTCCTGTAACAAATACAGTCTGAGCTTACAGTTAACAATGCAGAAATGACCTCTGTTTACTCAATTTGTCATGCTGATGATCTGAATGCTCACAATTAAAATGTCTTAAAATAGATCTTACAGTGTAGTCACAAAAAAATAAAAGGAAAGCTTGAACATATATGTTCTTAATTAAGACTTTCCAGATGAACAGATGTTTTAGAATAAAATGCAAACCATATTTTAATTTTCTAATTCACGTTTAGTTACTTAGGGGAAAAAATATGTTTTTAAAGGGCTACAGGCACTGAGCAAAGTAACAGTATAAGAAAGCTAATATAATATGTAGGTGCTAGAGTGATAGAACACTAATGGCTGCACAGGAATGAGTTAGAAATTAGTTAATTAACAGGTTGAGTTCATTACCAGGTTTGCACAAGAGCAGCAGAAAGTTCTTAAATGTTCTACTTGCATGGTTTGTACCTTTCATATGGAGTCTGACAATAGTGATCAAAATAGTTTATGGTGAATGTTAAATGGTGACTCCATGTCAAAACGTTAAATGGGACACAGAAATCCTCCTTACATATTCTCTTTAGATGTTCCTATATTGATTGACTTAGACATTTTCAGAAGTGTCCCTACTTTGCTGTGTCAGCCAGAGGTTCAATGAAAAGCTAAAAACAGTCTTGCCAGAAACTGTCTTATTAACTCCTCACTAACTTACTAAGTGAAGTTCTTAAAGAGATGTTCTTATCCCACAAAAAACTTTCTTCATTATCTTGTGCATAAATCTACTCTCATGGGAAAAAAACCCAGTCTTAAAAATTTTTTTAAGAAGCACTCAGGATGACTTTTAGGTTAGATAAAGAAGGGAAACCTGCAGTTGTCCCCACTCATTCTGCTTTGGTTTGTGCTATGCAGTGGTATTTGTCTGTGAGAACTTGATTTCTTTGGGATGAACCTAGATGGGAAGATGCAGTTCAGGAGTGCAACTAGCATGCCACAGCCATTAAGTGGCATTCAGTCCATGGAACCAAGTTAGAGTTAGTCTGGAGGAAAAAAAAAAAAAAGAGACAAATAAAAAAAATCTACTCCCCAAAAAAACAAAGCAAAATAAAATGAGTGTTCCTGAATACTTAATGATGTTCCCTTCAGAAATTACTTTTCTGGACTTTACTGTTTGCTCTCACTGTTTGGTGAGAGTTATTGATGACTGAAAGAATTTACTGCATATGAGAGCTCTGTGATCAGTTTATTTTCATGCCAGAACTACCTCCAAGAGAGAGGTCATGGTATTTGGAAGCTGTGGCAAAGGAAGGGTAGCAAGAAGGCATGTGTGTGAAACTATCATTAAACTTTCTATTTCCTTGCCTTCAGCTCTGTGAAAGTGTCTGTAAAATCATTGATGGTTCTACAACAACTTTTAAAAAATATTTGTTCACCTGACATACTTTGTTCCATTTACATTTCCTTCAACTTAGAAATGTAATTTTAAGTGCTGTCCTAAAGAAGAAGGATTGCTCTTGGTGAAGGAGATTGCATCAGTCAACAGCAATTTTCTCCCAGATAAAATTTTCCAAAGCAATCTTACACAAATTTTCTTTCATTGCAAGAAAAATATCTGATGGAAAAAAGTATTCTCTGAGACAAGATAATTATCCTATGGCAAAATGGTATGTACATGATTTATGCAATGATTGCACACAGCATCATTTTGGTTTTGCTTTAACGAATGGAGACATAAAATGTCATATTTATGAAAGAATATTTTAAAACACTCTTGGTATCAGCTCAGTATTAGTTTGCTCAGTATATATAGGCCATGTTTTCCCTTAAGGATGTCAGTCACTATCAGAAACAAAACCAGGAAGATTGCCATGGACACATTTCAAGAGCAGATCATTTAAAACTCAAAAAAGAAAAGTCAACAAAACAAATCCACACCTCCCACTTGTTTTAAAAATGTCTTTTCAAAGTATAATTTTATAAATGTATCTTTGAGGAGAAAACAAATTTCTCACAGACAGATGGTCCAATTTGTGAGTAACTGGACTGATTGATGGCTCAAAATATTTCATGTGTGTGTGTGAGGGGAAGGGGCAGGTTGGGTCTTGCTCTGGTGAGGAGATGCTGTGCTCCATGCAGCCCCCCGCCCCCAGAGCCTGATCCCAGCCTGGCAGTGGCTGCCCATCCGTGGCACAGCAGAGGCAACGTTCCACAGCCACCTCTGGAACCCCAACCCAGCTCCTGAGTGGCCAAATGACCCAAAATCCCACCTGGGGGAAGGGGCCAGGAAAGCCAAGGGGTGTTTAAAGCAGAGCATGGCACCCTACCTCCTCTTGGAATTTCTATCAGCTGAACACTGCTGGAAAACAGGACTTGTAGTTATGTTTCTTCTTCTATATCTCTCTTCTGTCTTTTTGTCCTCTAATTCCCTTTTGGAATTTTTGAGTATCTTTGTATCTTAGTAGCAGTAGTCAGGCACACTCTCGCCTACGCTTATTCCTATGCTAGGGCTTGTTGCTCCATTCTCCTTAGGATTGCCTTCTAGGAGTGCATGGTTGTACAGCTCTAAGATTGAAATTACTATGAGGCACCTGATAATGCCTTTCTGAGACTTTTTTAGAAAGTAGTATTTTAGTACAGCTTCGTGGAACATTAAATCTCAGACAAACAATTAAAAAGTTGACAAATAAGATGTTATTTCCTGGAATTACAGATGGAAAGAAATTCTTCCCAACTGTGGTGAAGCATTGTTGTCTTCCCTGGAGAGACAATTATCGTCTTTTTGTTGTTGTTGTTTAAAAGAGAAATGCAGGAACTTTCTTTTACAGCAATTAGTGGTGATGCATGGAGTGAGCTGCTAAGTACTCATGACTTATCTGGATAGACAGGGCTGTCCCCTGCTAATCACATTGAATATTGGCCTGTCCATAAAGAGCAAGGAGTGATATCAAAGAGAACAGTCAGCTATTACCAGGGCAAACTCCTGGCCATGAGCTTCTGCAGATGGTAATATGAAAAGACAGAGATGAAATTAAAAGCGGTGTTAACTACCCAGGAGGCAGAAAAACACGCAATTGTTTCTTTGCATTGCTTGTGTATTCGAACTTGTGCATAGAGATTATATTTTTCAGTATGATTATATGCATTGTTTGCATATAATGGAGAAAATGTCATGGAATTGTTTTTATATGCTAGCAAATGAAAGAAATAACTGGCTCCAGCAACACACGGAACAATCACTACATTGAGTATATATGGGAGTTTTCTTAAAGCTATATAGTCATTTGCTTCAGTATGTAAAATTATTGCTAAGGTGTAACCAGTGGTAATATCCTCCAGAAGAAGTCTTGCAATGTGCAGACTTTTTCTTTCTGGTAAGTCAGTAGAACCTCTCCTGCCCTTACCAAGAAATCCCCACGTAAAGGAGGTTGAGTGCCACTGATGTGAGGTTTCTGTTTTCACACAAATTCCTCTGATAGTGTAGAAGCTGTTGAGAGCTTGCTCCTTCCTTATTGATGTTAGTGTGCTGCAGAGAGCATTAGAGAAAACTTCCTGACCTCTGCACACATCCTCAGGGATCCATTTTGGTTTAGGGAATTAATTGCCTTTTTTTTCTCTGAGGGGACTTTTTTGCAGGTGCAGTTTCTAAGTATATCTGCATTGGACTCCTACTGTGACTGTTGCTCCTTCAGAAGGGCTTAGCTTGCCTTAAAAAAAAAAACCAAAACAAAAAACAGCTTTTTATTTTTCTTCTTTTTTTTGGCAGTACAGAAAGCAAACAGCCGGAGCCTGGGCAGCTGGGTATTGCAACCTGTGCGAACCTGAGCTGGCTTGTAGTAACTGGTTTAGGGATGTCTGTAGTACCATGATTACAGTGTAGAGGGGTAATAAATTTGGAGGAAGAGCTGCTGCTGGGTAAAGGTTAAAAGGATGTAATAATTTACTAGATCACAGAATCGTAGAATGGTTTGGATTGAAATGGTTCTTTGTATCCTGAATTTTTACAAAAATAAAAGGTTAAAATTGGGTCTGTGGGCCACTTGTGGATATTCAGATATGAAAGGGCTCAGGATCTGGTCCACAAATCCAGAACACTGTGACTATGTTTTCTAACTCAATAAATATTTTCCTTCTGCAAAGCTGTAAGTTAATGCAACTGACTTGTGAATGCTAAAATAGAAATGTAAGCAGACAACCCACTTTTTGGCCACGTTTTTTGAGAACAGTTGTTCTGTTAAATGAAGTTTATTAAAAGTGAGTGGTTTGCCAGAAGTTGTCTTCTTCTGGCAAGCAAGAGCCGTAAGCACAGAAAGCCAGCAGCACATCTGTAACTCCTTTGACCCTCACCAGTTACTACACCAGTGTATCTTCTTCAGGCTATCTTATCCTTTCAATTTGATTTAAGCCTGTAATGTCACTGACATATGTCTACATATCATGCTATTTGAAAGAAAGTGATTTCAGGAGAAAATGTGGTTGAGGGACTATGTTCATATTTCAAAGGACAGTTTGTTCATCTCTAGTCTTGTGGCCTTAATTTTTGCACTTGACTGGATCCTTAATGATATCCTTGGTTTTGTCCTCAGATACAAGAAGTCTGCTGAAGCTAGAATCTTACTATGAGCAGCTCCAAAGCTTTGATTTTTTAAAAATTTATTTTATTTTCATTTTATTTATCAGAAAGTGCTGAATCACAAACCAAACCTCAATATGTGTCTAGTGGGGTCTCCCTCATGAAAAGCAGAAGCTGCAGTGGCTGCCAGATGATGTTTGTTCTTGCCTGCTGGATGAGAGGCTGCAGGATGGGGCATCTCTATCAGACTGCTGCAGGATGGAGCAAACCCATTATGTCCTTGTGGCAGGAATGGATGGAGAAGCTCCAGGCAGGAAGGAAGCTTTGCACCTACCAATCTAGTGCTGATAATGGAGACAGGACTCTGCATTTGTGTGGGGGCATGAGCAGAGTCAGTCAAACTGGGCACATTTTACTCCTTCCCTTTCAAGCCTGAAAATTCTTTAGGCATCTGTAGGGAAGAGGGTGGCCCCTGAGGAAGGTGTGACTGGGCCAAGCAATAGCAGACCTGGGAAAAGAGCCTTCCAGAATGCTTGCCAGTGGCCCCTCTTAGTGGCTAAGTGCCCCTTCTGTTCTGCTTTCCTTCCCCCCACCCTGGCTCCCCTTACCAGGCTGGGTGAACCTCAAGGTGGGAGAGCTCAGAAGGGGCACATTTTTCTGGCATTGGAAATTTGTTATAAGGCAGTTGAAACAGAATAGTATAAATACATGAGCTGATTGAGTTTTTCTGAAGACATGTAGAATGGTAGGCTAGTACACCTATTTATTCTGGACTGTACTTTTTCTCTGTCCTAATTAAACCAAAATGAATTCAGAAAAAAATTGCCCTGATTTATATGATTCAATGACAGAGACCAATTTGCAGCTGCTTTAAGATGGTGGCTCTCACTTCATCTGGAATACAGCATGCAGAAGGGCTGCATATAAATACTGCTGCACCCAGACAATGTTTTACAAAAGCAAGTGCTCCAAAATATCAATGCATGATTCCAATTTTTCGCTAGGCAGCTGGCTCCAATCAGAGTGGCAATTTGTTACCTATTAGAAAAGTCGTCTTGCTGCTGGCTGTCCTATAAAGAGAGCTTGTCTGGTTCTCCTTTGGAAATAGCAGTTATTGCTGGGCTCTTTTTCTGATAATGCAATATATGGTGGTAATAGCTGCTTGGGACATTTTTGATCCCTTGTCCTTATTGTGGCTATAAGAAAACAGGAAAACCTGATGGCAACTGGGAATTGGTGAGAGGAAATGAAGTAGGCATCCATTTTAGGCCAGGTCTAAATTTGTGGTGCTAGTGTATGTAAAATGCTATCAAGATGAAATGAATAAATTCCTGCTTGGATCTTTTCAAAATAGTTAAATAGGAGATCTTTATTTGAGGAGGAATGACTAATGGGTCACCTGAGAACAGAAAAGTATCTTATGAGAGTGTAATCTCTTATTCCTCAGCATTTCCTGGAGATGACTTGCTTTTTTTTTCTGTGCAATTCCTGAATAGAAACTGATTGAATTGAAATTCTTCCTTACTGTGAGAATTATTTCTTTTTCCTGTGGATGCTACATCTGGTTCTTTTTGAGGAATATCTCAGCTTTCTTTAGTCCAGCTCTTAAGAAAGCCTGAAGTGATTGATACAAGTATGTTTAACATAAATGTGTATGAGCTCACAGGAGTGAGGAAATGGCTCTTCATGAGTAGCTGCATGAAAAATTTCAAAACCAAAAAGGAGTGACCTAAATAATCAAGAGAGATAAGCTTTGCATTCCTAGATTACTGCGGCATTGAAAGCACTGCACTGTTTCTTCTCGGAGGATGATTATAGGCTACTTCCCAAGCTAGCTATCTGTTTTTGGGAAGGAATCCTCTTTCTGGATGTGTGAGATAAGCAAGACCTTAGACTGATGAAAAATCTGAGGTATGTTTGCAGTAAGGGCTTATTCTTAGACTTTGTTTATATATTTCCTTCCTCAGGCCACTTATAGGAGCAAGTTCTAGGCAGTGCTTGGCTCTTGCAAAAACTGAGATCTTACCTGTGCTGTTCCAGTCATGAGAAGTGTGTGACTGTCAGGGCACCTGAATTTCTACCTGAATCTCTTTGTGAGATCATGCTGAACCTCCATATGCTGAGTCAAGCACTGTGAGCCTCGCACAGTCCTGCAATCTGTAGAGAGCAAGAGCCAACACAAAAGTCCTTGTCCATGGTTTTGTGTATGTTTTTGGTGCTTGTGGGTTTGGAGTTTTTTAATGAAGTCTTTTATATATAGCTATTCTGATAATTGGTGGGTTACTCTCTGTCTGTGAAGGGATGCCTTCTCACTTTTGGTTTGATGAGGACTGTGCAATGCAGCAGAGCAGTGTTGGATCCTGTGAAGTTTGCACTTTCTCAGCCCACCTCAGTGGGAGGTGTCAAAGCCAGCAGARCCTTGTTCTGAAACATCCACCACAAATCCCAACCATCATTCTGTCTGGTGTCACAACTGATTCAGCTGTGTTGATGATATCAAAAATGATCATGAGTAAAATGAGACTGTGTGTCAGAGTACATGCTCCAATTCCTTAATTGGTTTGCAGAATCTTCTCTCCTTTACATTAAAATGCAGGGAGAATTAAAGTTAAATTTGTTTATAAAGTATGCTTCTCTAAACACATTTACTTCTGTGGCAGATTTTTTTTTTTTACCTGTTTCCCAATGACAGAAAGAGAAGCTGCTTTGGACAAAGCATGAAAGACTACAGACTGGCTGCAATTTATTCCTCAGTGCTTGAATCTGCTTTTTATTATTCATTTATATCCTTCTAGTCCTTTGACTCATGATCTAAGCTTCAGTGTTTCTGAATTTGTCTAATTCCTTTTCAAACTGTCTGATAGTGTCTTCCTCTACAACTTCAGCTAACAACAAATCCCAGAACTTTAGGATCCACTGTGGGAAGAAATACTTTCTTTATCTTTTAAAAATAAATCCCCTTTTGTTTCACCAAGCACCTCCCAGTTGTGGTGTTGCAAGGAGATGAGGCAATGTAGTTCTGCAAATTTCTTGTGTGATTTAGTAAATCTTTCTTTCTACTTTGGGACTTCTCTCCAGCCTTTTTGGTCTCTTCAGGAAGCTGCTCCAACCCTTTGTACATTACGATTACCTCCTCTTTACTTTTCCTAGCTCTGCTACATCCTTCTGAACTGACTTTGACCAGCATAGAAATCTCTGCCTCAATAAAATTTGTGGAGACATGCTACTTTATATTTTTAGTTAATATGCATTCTTGATCAGTTATTTTCTCAGATTGCCTTGTTTTCTGTTGCTCAGTTTGAATTGGCAATGATCTTGCTGCATTTGAGTCTCATTGGTTGCACTTTCATGTTTTTCTCAAGAGCTATCCTCAAAAACTAGGCTAGGAATCCTGTCCAGTGAGTTTCAAGATCTTACTGTGTTGATTATTTAATTTATGGGATTAGTCCTAGCTTTGCCTCTCTGTGGATCCAAACCAGCAATTCTATTTTTCAATTTTACATTTATTAACTAGTCACTTTAATACATTTTTTTTTATTCATGCATGGCATGGTGGTAGATTCATCTAGATATTGCAGAAAAAAATAATTTTGTATTTTGTTCAAAGGTCAGATTTTTTACATTTGACAAGTAATAAAGTTTATGCTTATTCTATCTCTCTGTCACTGAGTCCATGTATTTCAAATATGGTAAAAGTTGTTTTCTTTCTCATACAGAATCCTTGACCTGGTGAAATTACTAAGAATTTTGCAACCAGGGGGATGAAATTTAGCCTGTTGCCTTATTATAACTCCAAAATAATGCAGCCACCTTTCTCAGTTTACAGTCCTATCTCACACAATCATGCTTATCCCATTTAGGGATTTAGGCCTTGCTCTCTGGTAATAATTTCAACTGTGTATTCCTCTGTTTATTCTAAATGTATATTATTATAGTTGAGTGTGTATTTCTGAAACCGTGAATAACTACTAGAGAATAAATGCCAGCTTCCATTTTATCAAAACTTTATAATTTTCCCATTTACATGTTTTTTCTTACTTTATGCTCTCTGCCCTTTCCCCAAATGCTAGCTAAAATATCTATACCTGAATTGGGATGAGATTGCTTATTGGAAAATGTAGCAGAAAATTGTCATTGCTCTTAAGACATTTTCCTTGTTGACAGTAGATTTTTCTGTCATCACACTGCTTTTATTTTTCCATGTGCCAGCAACTTCTGTTTTCCTACTGAGCCTTCTGAATACACAGGCAGAAAATGCAACATTCAAATAGCAGTGAATAAAATTACAAGGTTTAGCAAACAATCCACCAGAGAGGCATTGGGTTATATATTTACCTTAGCTTTACCTTCATTACTTCTGTGCTTCCCTGCAACAGTAATAAAATGTGTTCACTGGGCTTTTTGTATGCAGTAAGAATTTGAATTTACTCTGGGAAGAAGAGCTAGTTCATAACTCAATAGAACTGACTGGACTCATAAGTTATTTAGTTCAGCTCCTTGTGATAAAATCTGGACACAACACCATTTACTGTGTTTTTTCTGCCCTCTCAGCCCTGTACATTGACTCTGAACTAAACAACTGAAGTGGCAAATGGATTTGTTTGCAATGCAAATCAGAGCTTGATCAGAAATAATGCAAAAGGCATAACCAATTACATGTTTCATAGCATAGGATAGCCAGAAATGAAAAAGGTTGAACTGATCTGTGCTCAGGGATGCTGTACAGTTACTGAGTCATGACTGCCTTGTGGTTCTCAGTGGCTGCAAAGGATCTGATGCTGCTCTCTTCAGGACTGCTCAGGCACACACTCTGAGAAAACAGGCTTGCTATACATTTGTCTTCTTTGCTGTTAGTACAGTGGGTAATACAGAGGAGAAATTTCCACATTTAAATTCTGTGTCTGAGATAAATAGCCTATGTTTCTGTGTATGTGTAAATTGGGAATTTTGTTTAGTCAGAGAAAAATGGAAGTGAAATAGGCATCTAAAAAGAAGAGAGAAATAGTCTAAGTAAATATATTATTGTATAATCTCACATGATATTACATATCACAGATAATATCATAAGGAATATAATTTTCCTTGCAAAGTCTTTGTGCAAAATATGTGGGAAGCAGTCTTTCAAAAGTGAAATATCAACAAAGCAATTAATTAGTCAGTGTTTGTCCTTGTTTGAGGCTATGTTTCAGGAACACACAGTAAAGGCTCAGCACATGGCAGGGAGGGTGTAACAGCTTCCCTGCAACACAGTCTTGAAAGCCTCGAGATAAAGTTGATTCTCATGTAAAACTCTTTTCTTCCTTGTCTTTGCAATCAAGCTTCCCCCCATCCTACCAACAGGTGCCTGTCCTCTGGGGGAGTTTGAGACCAAATCTCAGTGAGCTGACTTCAGGTTTATGTTTTCATACCATCACGAGGTATTTAGATGCTTCTTTGTTGTTGGGTACTGATTCTCATTGTGGGGAATAAATATTTAGAGGCAAAGGACAGTAACTTTTTTTGAAGCAGAATTGTTTTCATGAATACAAAATCATAATAACTTTATGCTGGTCACATATCAAATCTAGCTTTAGCACTCAGCACACAGCAGTGGCAAGCAAGGTCCATTTAATCAGAAAGCAGCTCTTTAATGTGTGCATCACATTTTTGAGAGCTGCTGCAGTGGAGCACGGTTGGAGGCTGTGCTTGCTTGTTGGCTTTTCAGAAACACTTGTTGCAATTCTTAGAGATGCAGCTTATTGAACACTGCACCTTTTGAAAGAGCAAACAAAAATATGTAAGTAACCTTTCATTTGGAGTTGGGCACTGGGGAAGAGCTGAACAGATACATGGATGTGTATGTTTGGTAGGTGAAAATGTCTCAATATTGAGTAAATATTTGGGAAGACAAGCTGTTTGCTGCTGTATCACATTGCTGCTTGGCTTACCTCTTAAAATAATTTTGGAAAACAATGAATTGTGATGGATTCCATATTAAAAAAAAAAATTCAGCCTAAGGGACTCTACGAATGTTGATTGCTATAATTTTGTGTCAAAGTGTGAATCAATTTAAATCAGTTGTCTCCCATTGTAGTAGAACGACTTGTATTTTGGCAGTAGTTCTGGGTCTTCTATGCAAATAATGGTACTGGAGCATATGTTCGAAATCTCTTTTTCAAATCATCTTCAAAGTAAAGTGGAATCAAAGTGTCAGGAGTGTAGATCAAAACCATCAAATGCTCACATATATAAATATATATCTATTTATTTTAATTTTAATCAAGAGTTCAAAGGAAGGTTATAAACACTATCTTCTTGATTTCATTAATGGCAAAGCATTCTAAATGAGTGTTCAAGTTTCATCGTGATGGGAACACTTGAGAGTAGGAAAGAAAGATTCTTCAAATTTTGTTGGAATAATAACCTCCAACTCCCTAAAACACTGAAAATATTAAAACAATTCCCACTGGAAAAGCTTTTACCCTAAATATGGAATCATTACCAAATCTGTTGATTGGAAGAAGAGTTTTTGAAAATGAAATAAATTTTCTGTTCTGATACTACTCTTCTCTATAAACTGTAATGTTGAAGATAAAATAGATTGCACAGAAGGGCTCAGTTTCTATGGTTGCAGTAGTTTTCTGAAGTGTGCATTTATAAAACAGGACTCTTCAAGTATTCTTCTGGTAGGAAGAGAGGGTGTATGAGAAGTTGTAAATATCGAATTCTACTGGTTGTTTGCTTCTTTACTTGATTATGTTCAAGTGTTTGGAGAGTTCACCTCCTTCTGTGGTGAATTCCTGAATTAGACTTATCAGAAAGCTTTCACCATTTCAGTATTTTAATGGTACATGCCTCTGCTTAGCTCTCTGTACTTGAAAAACCATTCATATTTTTCTAGCTGCCTGTGTTTCCCTCCACGTTTGTGTACCAAATTAATCGCAGACAGCTTTCAGCAAATTCACAAAAGTTCTACTTTGCTATAAAAATCACCCATTTTTTGAATGCTTATGTTCCAACTAAAAGAATAAAATTAAAAACAGTGTTTATTCAAGTAAAAAATCATAAATTAGAAAACTAATGTCCTCATCAACTTTTGCTTTCCAATTTATGTGAAATGTTATTATTGGAACAAAATCCCTTAATAATATTGATAGATTCATTATAAAAATAGTTAATAATAGCATGCATTTGTATTACTTATTTTTCTACTAATGATTTTCAAGATATTAATTCTATGTATTTTTGTGGCTGTTCTAATCTGACATTTGTTCATATTTATTTCATTCGTTCCCATATTTAATGTACCAGCACATCAAATCCACTCTAAATTTCACCATAGTTGCAATGGGAATAGTTTTCATTATGTTCTTCACTTGCAGTGAAGATCTATTCTCTGTTTATTTTTATATAAAATGACCAGGGATTTGGGGACTGTTGATCAGCTAGAAACTCTGATACGATGAATTTGTTCTACAGGTTTTCAAAGTTTGCTGCAATAAAGTGTCTACGTAAAAATCTGACTTACAACAGTCCCTCAAAACATTCTTAGGAGGTAGAGTGATCATTAAATAAGCCATTAAATGTTGATGTGCAGCTGTTTGTGCAGAAATTAAAAGCAGTTGCTAACTAAGGTTTAAGGAAAACAGATTTGCCAGATTTGGCATGATTTAGGTGAGTAAAGCTTTCCCTGTAAGTAATAAAAAGAGCTGGGACCTAGCTCCAAAATTTGTAAGTAGATAATATGAGATAAAAGAAATGAATTATAGGCTATGTAGCGATCCAGGAAAGTTTTTCTCTTGAGGAGATACATAAACATCCTGTACAGCAGAACAAGTTTTAGCTCTTCATTTCTAACCTTGGTCATAGCTCGCCACTCATGATGCAGCTTTTTGCATAGTCATGCCCAAAATGGAGTCACTGACATTGTGTTTTTAAGGAAATAATATTTCCCTTCCCAATCCTCTAAATAAATTTGTGGGTAACTCCCCTGTCCACAGCTCCTCTCTTGTGCCAGCAAGAGAGGTACCAATGTGGTCCTTTGCAGAGCTGTATCCATTTACAGTTTTCTTGGCTGAGCTGAGCTTTTCTGTTGTGTTCCTCACGTGCTTTAGTCTCATGAAGGAATCTGGTGTTAAAATTGTTGTTAATTAAAGGCAGGAGGAGACTGAAGGCTGTGGGAAGAGTGCTTCTTCCCAGAAGTCACTCATCTTGCTCACTCCTCTCCTAATAAAACGCAGTCTGAATGTTTGCTCAGGAATTAAGATGATGTTAATTGTCAAAGAAGAAAAGAAAGACAGCTGCAGACAAAATATCCAAAATATCCAGCAGTCTAAGTGGTGCATGAGGGATCAGATACGTGCAGACAAGGAAGTGCAAGATGACTGAGACAATGCTGCTTGCTCTCAGCACAGCAGCAGTCTCACACTTGCCAACAGTGAGTTTTGAGTAGAAGAATGGGGCACTTTTGGTTATTTTCAGAAAGCAACTTCTGTTACATTGATGAAGTGCAAAGAAGAAATGATAGAAGCAACAGATTAGTTTAATCTATATAACTATTAGAAATTAAATTACATATTTTTGTAAGTAATGAATTTGGAATATTTTTTTTCTTCTCTGCACTGCAGGGTAGACTGTGCATGCAGGTATATTTTTGGATCAATGACATAAAATTATGAACGGAGACACTCCAATCTGGATCTTGAAATTAGAGAGCAAACAAATAAAAGCATCAAACACCTCCTGCTTTGCCCCTCCCAAAAAGAAAAGAAACACAACCAAAATGGACTCATGCTAATGTCAATCCTGAACCTATCCTTGTCACTACATCTGACACTGGTTATTAATTCAAATTTGTGAAAATCTCTTAGTCATTGCTCATTCAAAGAGCTCTTCAGACATTTCTAGCACTTAGGATCTGATACTCTGCTAGAATAAATGAGTCTGTTGCTAATGGAGATCACTGCTCATTACAGAATAGTTGTTTTTGGAAGGAGGTTTATAGGCTTTTGGGACAAAAACCAAGAGCTATTGCTCTGTGCAGCATTACTATCTAACTGACAGCAGATTCTAAACTCTCCCTGAGTTTGCAAACTCTAAAGAGAGTGCAAAAATCTAAAATAGGGATTTATTTAGTATTTCAGCACAATTGTTTTATATTTTGTTCTATGGTTTTAATGGGGTTTTTTTTGTATTTATTTAATTCTCTCTAACATTGCATTCTCATATTGGGCTGTGCCACTTACTGTTCTTGAGTGGCCTGAACAGCACTCCACTGATGTAATGTGCCACTTTTTATGATTCATGTCTAAGTTCATAAATGTAATTTATTCAGGAAGAAATGCTTGTAGAGAAATGTTGCTGGAAATCTGACAGCAGCCTTTTCTGGAAATGTGGCTGTTTTCATGTGCTCAGGGTGTGAAGAGGCAGCACTCAGCCCAGCACAGTTCAGTATTTGGACCAGCCAAATGTTTCCTGTTGATCTCACTGCAAATGGCAGCAAGATGGGCTTTGATGACTTTTGCTCTCTGCTCCATAAGTTAAGTGTTCACTAAGGTAAAGTATTATTTGCTGAACACTTTCAGATCAGGCTGATGGCTCTTCACTTCCTGCCAGAACAGTATGAAGAAGGGTATCTCAGTGAAACAGGCAACTTTTGTGAACTTTGGTTTAGTTCTGATGGATGGGGAGGCTGTGTCTTGCTCCTTGATAGTATTTGTAGAGCAACATCAGTCAAGGACTCATGGATGTTTCCCTGATATGTATCAACTCTGCCTTTAACACATGAAGTTTTTTTGACAGAGTAATACAATAACAAGTTTTCTGGGTTCAGAATAGATCTTGCCTGTCATCTGGGAAGCTCAATAATGCACCACTAAGTTGAGTTTCTCTTTTAAACACTAGTGTCTGAAAGAAAACAAATCCAAAAGGAAAGGGTGTCCCTTCACAGCCAGATGTAAAAGACCAGCAAGATAACTTGGGGTAGGGAAAAAACATCAGAGAAGTCCAACATCTTTGTAGTGAACTGTGCTTTGCCTGAGCATTATTGCTGTGTGCTTCTTTTCTTTAGCCGAACGTTAAAACCCAGAAGCTGAGGACTGACTCAAAAGTAGATATTGTCACCTAATGCCCATTTCTTCTTCATTTTACTATCTCTTGTAGGTTTGGATATCTAAAATATTTGGTTGTATTCTCCTGTGATGGAAATTTTTTTCTGTATTTTAACACCTGCTGGGTGTGTGTACCCGGGGATATTCAGTTGTTGCTCCTGCAGTTGTTGTACTATTATTTGTCCAGACAAGGAGTATGCAGGAATGGGCTTGTTTATAATTGCACTAAAACCAGAAAACTGTCAGACTCTGTTTCATGCAGGTTCATTGAAACATTGAGCTCAGCATGGTTTGTGTTTCAATAGCTTCCAAAAGATGGCCTACAAGCTGCTGTTTCCTCCCAACACTTTTTTCTTTTTTTTTCTTTTTTTTTTTTTTTTTTTTAAATTTGCTGCTGGGACTCCTTTGGCATCTGAAATTCCCTTGCTATGAAAAGTTTGTTCTCCAGTGTATCAGTAGTGTCTAGTTGGGTTATTTTTCTCTTTGGTCTCACTTCCCAATAGAAAAATTTAGAAATAGTGTTTCAAGTGTGAGTATTGAATGTTTGTGTAAAGGAATTTACTTTTCAAAAATGTTTTTTTTTCCTTTTAGGGGAGAAAGAGTTGGCATGCAGTGCTTTTACCTGTTTATGCTTTTATGTGTAGTAAAAAACATAAGAGCAATTTAACTAAGTAAGCTATCTGTGTTTTTAACAGGATGTAAGGTAGTCAGAAATTTGGGTTTTACCCGTTTATTTCTGTTGTAAGTAGTGAGCACCCCAAAGCATGTAAGAAGGCTTTTAAGCTGACAGCTGTGTTTTATTAAAAGATAAACTTGAATAACTAACTCACTAAACATAGAAAAAGAGACACATGGATCAAGCACCTTAAATGTAAAACATTAATTTTAATCTAGTTGACACTGATAACCTGGAAGTGCAGAAGCCACGCTCACAGTCCTGTTTTTCAGTTTGCCCCCATGGGTGACAGGACAAGAGTCATGGAGAAGGGTTTCAAGGGGAATGCAGAGACCCTGCTCCCCATTAGCTTTGATGTGCATCCCTCCTCCCACTGCTGCCACTTTCTAGCTCTAACCTGGCAGTGGAGGTTTTCTCTCATTGGGAGCTGCTGCCAGGAGGGGGAAACTGGAATATTAGGTTTTAGTAATTTGGTTTTTCACTTCCTTAGTTTTCTACTGCATGTTTGAACTCGACCATCCTCTTCATTCAAAAGAAAGTTGTAAAGACACCTGAAGATACACTCAGAAGGGTGCCATTTTTACAGCACTTGATGCTGGAGAACTTCATAAGTTTCAGAGCGCAGCAGAAACAAGAGATTCTCAGTAGAGGAGCACCACAGTCTGTAGTGTCATTGATGCTGTGGCTGAACTTGAAAGTTGCAGGGATTGCTCTTTTCACTGTGGTTTCCAGAACAGTAAAATCTAATGACTTTAAAGACCGATTTTGTAATGCATAGAAGGTCAGAATGCCAAATACTTAGAGGAAAGGCAACTTTTTTTTCTTTTCTTTTTTGTTTCAAATTTAAGATTTGTTTAAAAATTGCAAAGTTTTGTCATTTATTCACTCTTTTAAACATACCGTATTTGAACTTTGCTCTTTTGCTCTTTTTACCCATATTTATTTTTCTGTGCTGCCATTTATGCTTGAAAATCCTTATGTGAACTCTGTATACTCAAGTCCTGTTGTTTGCTTCAAGCCCTACCTCAGAAGGTATCAGAGTTGTATGTGATTTAGCCTGATTTAAAATAAATGTGTTTAAAAATAGAAACCCATCAGTCTGTGAAAAAATTTTGTGATCATGTTGTCCTCATACTCAATCTGTTCCATTTAGCATTTCCTATTTATATGAGCTGTATCTGTATTATGCTATATATGGAAAATTTGCTATTATTGGTAAGTGACTAAATTTATACTGACCTGAAAAATGTAGGTTTTCAGGATTTGCCTGGGATGTTCTTGACTGTCAGAACTTATTTTTAGCCTTGCATGATGATCTACAGAAATTTTGTCCTGTTTGAATGAATAATTTGTATACTAATTATTCCAGAAAGTTTACTGGATATAAACATAGGATTAGATTTATTTATATATTTTTTTAAAATGGAACATTTTTAGATTTACTCAGAAAGCAGAATAGGACAGAAAGGCAAATATCTCAGAATGCTCAAGCTAGGGTTTTTCCCATGAGGCGTGCAGGAAGCAATGAACTCTTTAGTACAAGGGAATCTAGTTAAGAAAAAATAAACAAGCAAGGGCAAGACTTCCATGTTTTCAGTGGTACAGGATTAAATCATCCAAAATGAATGGATGAGGGAAAACCTTTAGCTACACTAGCTTGACTTCTTTTGGAAATAATCATTTGAGCCCATGGTGCTTAGGCATTACCCATCATGGTCAGTTGAAATAACTTTGCAGTAGTTTGGCTCTTTTAGTTAATTGCACATAATTTTTAAATACTCATAGCCAAGTCTTTTCAAGGAATAAAATTTTACATGCTTCTTCACTGTTTATAAAGTTGCTTTATATTTTTTTTTTATTGTAGGTATGGGAACATTTGCCAAGTACTATAAAATGTGCTGAAAACAATGAGCATTATTTTTACCACTATGCACAAAGTCCCTCTTTAATTGAATAAAGTAGTGTAAATTGAGTTAATCTAGTAGACAATGTTGGAGTTAATTATCGTTCTATATTTTATGGTAGCTATGAGTGACAGTATTTGCATCCAAAATAAAGGCAGAAATTCAGATGTTCTGTGTGAAGAAACTTTGTCTAATTATTGGTCCATAAGGGGGTATGTTTGTGTGGCTGAACTATCTCAGCCAGGAAGCAGAGACAGTCCTTGACAATGGAGAAGGAGTATTTCATTTAACCTGAGCAGATGCAAGCAGCGTTCTTCCAAGACAAATCTTTGGAATGGGATGAATGAAAGAATTCTGATGCTGTGAGAGGTAATTGCTTCAGTTCACTTCCACTGCATACAAAGAAGAACTTGATACATCCTTGTAAACAAGTATTTTGTACCAGAATTCTGATTCAACCTTCTGCTTCTGACTGATAACCAATCACAAAATCCTGATTTTTGGATTTGAGGATATAGGAGTTATCACTGTGCATAAGATGGACTTTTAGAAGCTAATTTTTGGGTTTTCTCAATGTTTTACTCTGATAATTGCTATAAGATTTTGTAAAGATCTGTCTTGTCATATTGATGCAACTCTTCAGCCTTCGGAGACTGTCAGTGTGACAGAACTCACTGACAGCCTAGAAAGATGCCTGGCTGGTTCTTTTAAAACCCTTCAGTTATCTGGATCTGATTTTTAAAATGTCAGACTTCAAAGCTGCTAGCTAACATATTCCTGACTCAATACAGGAAAGTGTTTCATCAATCCTAAGGCATGTACCTTTGTCTCTGAAGTATACAGCAGAAATATTTATTGGGCACTCCTGTCTCTTCCGAGTTGCAATTAATCATAATATTTCTACCATATTTAAACAGGCCACTGTTGTCACTTGATTTCTTTTTGCTACTGAACACTTGCAAACGTTGAATTTGATCAAATTTTTGGTTGGAAATAGCCCATATTTTTTCTGAAACATGCCTTCCAAATGCAGTGCTTTTTCTTCACCACAAAGCACAACATGGAAAGGAAGTAGACTTTTGAAAAGTTAGAAGTAGCATTTTGAAAGAGCAGATTTGGCACATAAAACTGAGACATCTGGAAGCATAAGAGGGTGAACATGTCTGTAGTTCATATTTGTTGTGCATCATGTTTCTTGGCATGACCTGAAATGGAGTGCAAATCAAAGCTGTCGGTGATTTTGTAGGAATAAATGGGAAGAAAACCCTTTCTTTTCAGGACAGGTATTTGTGGGCAATCATTTGATATTTTGACACTGAACGTATTCACACCCTGGTGTTTTTAATTCCTTGGACAGAAAATTGGTGCTGGTTGCAGTTACTCTCACCGGCTCCAGGACGAGGCCACAAATGAGCACATTATGCTGTCTGCCTGTTACATCCTTCCACCTCCAGTTCTGGGATGCAGTGTTTGGCAGCATGATTCTTTATGTGTCAGTCTAATGTATTCCTTTTCTCCTTCCCACTGACAGGCATAGCATTATTTCATTAAAATCTTGTCATAAGGACTATCAGTGCTCCCAAGCACTCGAGCTGTGAGATGCATGATTTCTGTGCTGGCAGATGTGTAACGTGTTACAGATTTGCTCTGGGTGTACTATGAGGCTGAGAAGGTGCAGGAATGCAAAATTAGGCCTTTGTCTAATACTTGGATTTGTTAGGTATTCAGTGTTCTCAAGTTAGGGCTTAGATTTGTATATGAGTCATTTGCAGTCATGCTGCTTCCTTTCTTGCTGAAGGACATATTCATAATGCCACGTATTTTCGTGATTTTTAATAAATTGTGATTGATTCCACTTGGGTACCAGAGTGAACATAAGATGATGAATTAAATCAGTTTACAGTTTTCCCCCTCTTTATGACTAAAGTGATGCAGCTTATTCAGTAAACCCATGACTGTGAATTTTGTCCCATTTGTCATTTACAGCTCTTGTTCTTATGCCTTTTTGAATGTTATCTGCACTGCAGTGTCTTAGAGCAAACAAGAGCAGCAAATTCTTTTAGAGGAAACCTTTGGTCATACAATCACACCTCTTTCGCTAAACTTTGCATAAAATAGTTACAAATTATGTTAGGACTAAGTTTTTCAGCATGGAAGTACTATTGAAACAGTTAAGCAAAAAAATTTCCATATTTGCTGGATCAGTTTCTGTATTAAAAAAGTGAGGCTGATTTTCCTGCTAAATAATTAGTGCTGAAACAATTGCAAGTATTATGTGCAATACATGTTGAGACTAATTTGGGTTAGGAATATTTGGGTTTGAAAATTTGTGTAGAAAGTTTTCTCTGAGTAGAACTTCATTTCATTACTTTAGCTACTCAATATGCAATGTTTCCATTGTAACATGGAGATCAGGGATAGATTTT
>PYHW01010720.1:172218-220231 GCA_013186435.1 Turdus rufiventris | reverse complement strand
ACAAATGTATATATTTAGTGTTTAACTGGTAGTTGCTGCTAATATTCCATGTGACAGCAGTACAGTGAGACATAATGTTTCAGATGCACAGCAAACAACTTGAAAAAATTGTAGCAACGTATCCTTATTAGGCCCCATTGGTTTTCAATAGCAGCATGGATTTGAAGGGCCTGATTTGCCACAGCTTATTTGTGTTCTGAAGTATTCAGCTCATGCTTGCATTTATAAAAGTGCCTCACATATTTGATGGCCACTTTCTTACAAAGTTTTTCTTTTTATAAATCTGCCAGCAAATACTTAAGTCATATGGAGCAGATTTTCTCATAGGTCACTGCCCTCAGTAGGACTTGATTTAGGAACAGTCCACCTTCATTCCATTGGTCTCATTTGCAAATCATCCTGTGGTGTGAGGCAACAACCTGTCTGTGCATCCACATACATGAGTGTAGAGACTGCTGGTTGAATTTAACTGGTTTGTAATGGCTGTCTGCTGTTGTGTATCTGCACTTTTAACCCTGTTGCACAGAGAAGTTGTGGGTGCCCCATCCCTACAAGTGTCCAAGTCAGACCTTGCTGATCTTTAAGGCATTCAATGATTTTCTGTTTTGGAGGCTTGGAGGGATGCAGAGCTGGCTGTACCTCCTGCACCCTTCCAATTTGTGTAGGTTGCTGCCATTGTGACTCTGGTGAATGCTCCTCCAAGTTCCCAGTACCAGTGATGTGGCTGGTGCTGGAGTGGGTGCTGCCACCCATCCCAAAGTGCCTCTGGGACAGAGACACTTCCCAGGTGGAATAAAGGGGTGTGCTTATCATTCTGGGTGCACAGACGGACAAAGCAGTGCCCCTTGTGGCTCTGGAAACAGATGGGCAGCTCCAGACAGAATCAGCCATAGAGAGGGAAAGAGAGGGAAGTGGTTTAGGCTTTTGAAGCCAGATGTTATGGCTGGTGTTTGCAATGGGGAATTGACCCAATCTTTGAGCATTTGAGGAAATAAATTCTTTTTTGTGGGCTGGACACTGTAAACTGTTGTTTTCAGCTCCTTGCAACTATTAGCTGGGCTTTAGTGTTTTCGGGTTTTTTTTTTTTTTTTTTTTTAANTTTGTTTTTGTTTTTTTTTTTTGTTTTTTCTGGAGGAGGAGAAGCTGCTTATGCTGGTCAGGTATTTTTTAGTACATCCCTAGTCATTTGGAGTGACTGTATTCTCTTTTCCTAAGAGAGCAGAAGTGGATAATAATGAACAGGTTTGGTTTTTTTTTTTTAATGCAGGCTTTTAAACCTATTTTTTCCCTTCAGTCCTGCACCCAGGGAAGTCTATTTCTGTTCTCAAGGCCAAGCCCACATCTGTTTTTCTGGCTTCCTGGTGGCTTTCTGCCTACGTGTACCAACACATCTACCTCCTGTCAATACAGGACTCGATGTTTCCAATCAATCCCCTGGGCCTCCCTACATGGCTCTCCGTTGTTTGAGCTGTTTTACTCTATTAAAGACCTTAATTCCTCTGAAAAAAAAAGAGCTGCTAGCATGCACATCTGCTTGCAGAGGCCACGATTTCCCATGTATCAGAGGCATCCTTGCTGGCAGCCATTAACACCTTCCAGGGAAACAATGCTCTGCAGCAGCGTGGGGCATGGAAACCCACTGCTCCCATGTAAGAGCCCTTCTGCAGGGAAACCATCTGCCAGGATGTCAGCCCAGTCTCCCTCTTCTGACGACTGTGCAGTGGGTAGGCAGCCTTAAAGGACCTTTGAGAATTTAAAAGGTTATTTATTCATGTATTTTGATTCACCCTTGCCTTTAAGTTAAATTTTAAAATCTAGTTAAATGTATTTAATCCTCATTTTGCCCAAATCCCTATAATGTAGATGGAAAGATGTTTTTCTTCCCATGGCTTTCTATAAATAGGTTTGAACATCTTAAAACTTTTTTCTTATATTTATATGTAACTTGCTTATATTTATGTATATGGCTGTGTCCCCTTACATCTGTGCATTCAGAATAGCTGTCAGCCAAAGTAATTTAGGATGAGAAATGATGTCCTACAAAATGACAGACTCCTGGTTAGTCTTAAATGCAGAGTTTGGGGAGAATTACAGATTATCAGCATTTAGAAGACAAATATTACTGGCTAAATCACAGGAAATATTCCAATGCCATACTGAACTTTTATATACATTCATATAGAAAAGAAATGCAGTCCCTTTTTTTTAGTGCTGCTCTTAACAAATTTGAAACAAGGACATTAAAATGTGGTGCTTCATTAGTTCCCATTATGTTTCTTCACATTCAGTCATGCCACCTATTTTATTTTGCAATGGATGTCCCTACTGTAACATTAAAAAAGAAACACAATACCCTGCTTCCTTACCAGTCTCCTGAGAGCAATCCTTGAAAGATTCATGAGAAGGATGAAGTTTAGCAGTATTATTTATAATTTGGACTTTGTGAATGGTTGAACAAAAACTCCTCCTAGATTGTTAAGAGCTGAAGGCTGTGTCTTACGTCATTCCACAGCTAATTTTTCCTAAGCATGTAATAGGATTTTTGATTTAACCAGCGTGCTTAATGTCATACAGCTTTAATTATTATCCATACTTTTGGAAAGGCACTGAGATAAAAAATTGCACTGTTTCTAATGAAAAGCATTTGCTTGAACTTTCCCTGATCTGCCATTAACGATAGGCAAATATAATGGTTTTTTTTTCTTATTTGCATAGAAATTCCGTCAATAAATGTAGCCTGAAAGATTTTACTTCTGTTATCATTATGACAATTAATGAATAACATTCATTGATGGCTGTGTTATGCCAAACAAAATTTCAAAATGTAGGAAATTTCCTAATTAGTCCTTTGGGTTTTGGTTGTGAACTGACATATTGATGCTTAAACCTTCTCAGAAGACATCTGCAAATTATTAACTCTTTATGTTAGGTGTATTCTTTTCTCAGTAAAGAAGATGTGCAATATTACAATTAAAAATGAAAGAAGTGGCTAGATTTTCTGTCAGGAGAATTTTGCCTTCTGTTTGAGCTGATTTACCTTTTCATAGAAGCACATAAATACTGTGTTGTGGATGGTCTTGTTGGGTCTCCAGTACATAGAAACAGACATTAACAACATGAATCATCATCCTGACAGGCAGAAAGCTGAGAAAATAAAAAGCTTGACTTCTCTCCAAGAGTTTGATTTAAATTTATAACCCTTTGTTTTAATCGTGCAACCCATCTTTTGGAAGATTTTCAATATTAAACTCGGATGTTAATCACCTCTGTGGACCAAACAGGAATATTTTTGCACCACTGGTTCCTTTGAGCAATCTTGGTGGTTTTCCTTTGTGTGTGACTCCCTGTGTTATGTTTTCAGCACTTCTACATGACTTGAAATGTTTGTCTTGTGGTTGATGGCTAGATAGACAAAAGCTCTGGTTTTGTTGAATAGAGCTGTGAGGGGTTTTTTACTGCATAAAAACAGACTGGGCAGAGAAGTGAGGTTGCCATCATGTGTTAGTGCAGCCTCACTAAGGGCGTGAATGCAACTGGGTTGCTGTGTACTCAGACTGGAGATGGTCTCTTCATTTCTGTAATGTAGAGGTAGACAGCTGAAGTCACCTACATAAAGCCTCTTGCATTCATAATTCATTGCAAGGCACATCCCAGCTTTGTTTCACTGTGAACCAGTAGAAAAACATAAACATCTCAATAGAGGAACCCTCATTATGGGTCTGAGATACAGTAAAGAGCAACCCCACCTCAGATTTTAAAAAGCACCATATAACGAAGCAGCTTTAAGCTTTTGAACATCATTTATGCAGACAAAATAACTTCTGTGCTTTGTGGTTGTTGTGTTGAGATTTTAAAAATTGGATGATTTGACACATTTAATTCAATACTCTCATTAATTCCTTGCACTGAATGTTCTAATGCCAATCATCCAGAAAACATTTAAATATGACAATTTCTTTTTAATTATCATAAAATTGTATTAAAATAAAAGCAAAATGCTTGGTGAAGAAATTCAAATGACATAAGCTAAATCTGAGTTAAACAAACAAACAAACATTTCAAAAATTGCATGCAGGAAAATGGCTTTCATTATGGAATCACACTTCTCTGCTCTCATGTTTCACCTGGGAGATTAAAGATGCTTCTTCTCCAGAAAATGTCTGAATTTTGTTTTGTCACAGGAAGGAATCAAATGATTCCCATTAATTTCAATATGCATTTTAGTTATCTGAACTGGAAGGTTTTTTGTTTCCTTTACACTAAAGATTTCAGTATTATCCAGCGTTTGAAGTTGGGGAATGAGGGAGATGCTAATAGAAGGGGGAAATATACAGCAAACCATATGCAAATATTAATGCATTTTCTTTGATCTTATATGAAAAATATTGTAGACTTCTGAGGGCTAGAAATGTCACAGCTAAAATCAGAACCCTTCCTAGAGGGGGATGCTGCTTTCATCACTTTCTTGATTTACCAGTAGTCTGAGTTAAGATCTCCCAGTTCTGAGACTTGATTTCATAATTTACGTATTTAGTCCAACAGGCGTTAGATCTTGCCACTTCTTCAGTTCCTTTTTAGTCTTTAGATCTATGACTTAATGGAGGGGAGAAGAGAGAGACAACATCTAAAGATGTGCTTGAAAGGAGACTCGTAAAGCTTCACTTTTTATTATCAACTTGCCTCCTGTCAAGAGCCATTTCTGTAAATCAGATAAAAGAGGAAATAGATCATATAGACCTCTTGTTGCTTTTGTAGCCTTGGAGGAGCCTGGAGTACTTTCCATAGTGTTGTGATTTCCAAGGTTGCAGCTCGGATATCCTCTTAAATGACAATTCTCCAGCTGCAGTGTGGGATCACTGTCTCGTTCAACCAGGATCCACTTGGTACTGCCCTGGTTCTTCTTTTATCCATTTTACAGCATTGCATGTAGCTCAAAGGTTGTCCCCACAGTGCTCTCCCTAGAAGCAATATTTGCAGACACATATATATATTTTATGGCAAGTGCTAGAAATGAAAGATGAGGCAGAGAATAAAAAGGTCACTTCTCTTAAAGTGTTACTATTTCTCAAAGGGTCGTGTTCACCGTTTTTAATGAAAGATGTCTTGACTGAGATGTGCCAAGTTTTCAAAATTGTAACATCTGAAGGAAAATGACTGAATTTCAACTTAAGTTACAGAAATTACTGAGTTGGAAGGGACCCACAAGGATCCTCAAGACCAGTTCCAAAGGGAATGTCCCTGAGAGGGATCCAACCCATGCACTTGGCTTTATTAGGACCGATCTCTAACCAACTGAGCTGATCTCATATATTCATCATGGATGGCTTGACTTGAAATTATTTGTTTTGAAAATATTACTGATTTCATACTGAGTTTTCCTTTGGAGTTCTTGTTAGTCCACTGACTAGGCAGAAATTGGTAAATTGGAGTCAGGCAGTGGCTTCTCCTTTGTGGGTTAACCCCTTTGATATAAGGCCTTTTCCCCAATTCCTTCTTGTAAGAACTTTGAAGTTTCTACCTTTTTTTATCAGAATCAGATCCACCTTCCCCAACCCAAAGCACGAAGAGCCCCAGCCACCACTGCCAAACACCAAACTTCTCTGGTATGCAGTCAGCTTTCCACTTGTATCTTAAATAAACCTGAAACATAAACAGGAAAATCTGCACGTGTGAGTGTACAGGGATGCAAAAGCAATACATTTCAGCAAGTTGTGGCATTTCTGCTCTTTATTGCCAGGAAAAACTCTCTTAAAAACATTCTCAGTGCTCTCAGATATTACAGCACGGAAAAACACATCAGTGCTGGCTTTGAAGGAGGACAAGGTGGGTGTAGGGGTGACTCCAGCACCAGCAGAAGTCGTCTGGTGAGCTAGCTAGGCTGGTGACAGATGGAATCCACAGCACAGGGAATGTCTGACAAAACAAAAGATGATGGGTCAGGTCCTGCACTGGCAGAAAATGGCCAGGATCAGGAGGAGCTGGGGCTCTCACAGGCACTGTGCTGCTAAATGGGACTTCTACGACAGGAGGAAGGGGCAGCTCTGTAAGAACCTGCTAGTGCCTTCAGGACCAAAACACATTGCTTACCCCCCTCCTATCTTTCCTGGTCAGTCAGGAAGCTCTGCACCAATTTACTTACAGTTTTAAAGAAGGAAGAGGTATTTTGAAAAAAGTATTATGCAGACTCTTTATCATCCTGGAAGATGTCTCTCTTAAATAAGAGAGTTCTCACGTGATGGGAGCTGTGGGAGGCAGCCAGCAGGGTATGGTGGATGCATGACTGCCCTCACAGGCCTGTGCATGATATTCCTCCCAAATTAATTTGATGTGTGAGCTGGTCTTCTGCTGTGCTACCGGAGTATGCTTTCCTTCACAGGCTTTTTCTGCCCAAAGACATGCCATTGCTATTCAAAACATCTGTGATTGTCATGGCAGCCGACTTCCAGCACAGATGAGATGTAAGATAATGCAGGAAAGGACATGAATTTTAATGGCAAATGTTTTAGATGACCGGAAGGTTAACAAAACCAGTAAAACAAATACAGTAACTGTGTCAGAAAATGAAATACCAGTAACTTTCTGTTTGTAATAGACAAAAAATTTTAGAGAGAAGCCTGTTCTAAAGTTGACTGTAATAGTTTGCCTGTCAAGACAGATTATATCATTTGGGCAGAGCTGAGAAAACAAAACCTCTGTTTTCATAAAATATATCTGTGGAGCTTTCTGCTAGGCATATTGTTACATAGATTATGTCCCAATGATTTCTCTAGTGCATTTTAAAGGAATATGCATATTTGCTCCTTGGACTTGTGTTTCAGCATCCCTGTAAGGGGGCATTTCGTACACTGTGCAGTTGTAAAGAAGCCTTGATGCCTAAACTCAAAGGGTTTAATCTGTGAGTAATATTGATCTAAAGGTGTAGTGTAAATGTTTAGTGGCCACAGGCTTTTAGAGATTTTGCTTTGTATGAAGGCAATTTATCTTCCAATATTATGAGGAAATATATCTCTTTTCTGACCCTGCTTTACTTCTGTGAAGATCATGGGAGATGTTTTTGTGAAGACAGTGTAGGGCTTTTGTGTGTGTGGTGTTTTTCAACATAAAAGTGCTTTTGAAATAAAAAGTTTAAGGCTGCAATGTTTGAAAAAACACAGTGAAGGTGTTATGAACTGCATAAATAAAATGCAGTGTTATATGAAATCCTCATACCATCACAGAGGAAAAAGCAGATACAAGAGTAATTAGCAAAACATAAAAATTCTTTTGTCCTTTTGCTTAGCCTCCTGAAGGCAAATGACTTTCTAGGTTATGATATTCTTCTAAAGGACTTTACTTTACTTTTGTGGTCTCTTTTCTAAAGAGAGTTTAATGCTCAGAAAATTTACCAGATTGTCAATAGTGATGTTCCTTGAAGGCTTTCCGTTTTCAAAGCATTTTGTAGGGTAATTTGAATGAATAATTCTTATACTGAACTTTCAAACTTTTCATTTCATTGGGCTTTCTTTTCTTATTAATTGTGTTGTGATGGACCAGCTGGATCCCATATAATTGCAAAGACTCCCTGATACAAAAATTGGGACTTCTTTTCCTTAAATCAGAAAATAATCAGCAACTGATAACTGATGCTCAGTTTTGGATTATGAAAAAGACTGCATTCAAAACTGCAGCATTTGTGAAGTATTCTTTAAAAAATGTGAACATTTTCAGAACTAATAGGTATTCTCCTGTCTTCTAACTACTAATCCAACTAAACCTGACAATTTAGTTGTAGGCTCATCAAAAATTTCTCAGGCAGTTACATGGAAATTTTAACCTGTTGGAGTTGTAGTCTGTCTAGTTTTCTTGGACAGAAAAGTAGTGGGTCATAGCTGAAGAGCATTTTTTCAAGTAAAAAAAAAAAAATCTAAAAAAGTGTCAGTTTGGTTTTTTAGGGTTTTTCTGGTGTGCTAAGAGCTGCTCATCTTGGTCACACAGATGAGTGGAAATGAAAAGTGCTGTGAGCCATATCCAGTGACTGCACTCACCCCCTCAATTCTGCTACCACAAGTACCGAGTAGAGTTGACAAGATTTGGCCCATTTCTCTTTGCTCTTATTTGGGAGACTTGAATTTCTGTCAAGCAAAGGCAAAACCTGTTCTATTATTTCTATCACATCACAGGACAGTGGTCTGTCTCTGACAGATTTGTCATAGAAAGTTCCTGAGATGGTAATGACACTGAAAAAACTAACTCCTCCTGACTGACAACGTTTCCACCTTGAAGACACTGGAAAATATTAATTGGAAATATGATTTATTTTTTTAATGAGAGTGTGCATTCAGTGTTAGTCTCCAATGGCAAGTGCCTTGTAAAACCTTGTGCAGAAAAAGATATGCTGCTCAGTTATTTCATCTGTGAATTGCCTTGTGTTAAGAATTTAAATCATACCCTTTTGCCACTTTAATGCAAAGTGGATTTCCATTGTACTAAGAAATGCAGAAAAAAGATGTGATTTAGGATGAATCCTGTCAAGGTGTAACTCTATGTTAAATTCTCAGAGAACTCAAAGACCAATATTGATGTGAAAAATATTTATGGTAGGAAGCTGTGTGCCAGTCTTTGTGGATTCTTCCAGCCTCCTGAAGTACACTTTTTTTGTCAGTTCTCCCACAGCTAAGACATTTGTCAGGTTGTAACTGCTTAAGAAACACCTCTTCACTTAATATTGTGGTATACAGAATTTCTGATTTTCTCAGGGAAGTCATGAAAATAGAGATTTTTAGCCTGGAGGGATAAGATAGAAGTTGTCTAACTATCAAAGGAATCCTCTTCTAAGAGGAGAAACCATCAGAAAGTCTAGCAGTTTGAATATAAAACTGTACAAACCTTCAAACTCTTAAGTATAAAGGAGTGTCAAATTGCTGGTAGTTTTCCTTTTTCTTTCTTTCTCCCAGTTTCAATAAAATGATCCTTCAGCTGATCAAGTGTAACGAGATGACAAGCAGTAATTTAAATGGGATCATATTCTCTATGTAAATGATTGCAGGGGAAGAATGAAAGCTCATTTCTCCTGTGTGCTTGCATATACAGCAGCTGCTCATCACATAATACTTATGGATGGATTCTGTGATTCTGACAGCACATTAGGTACCGAGGTAAAAGCACCAGGGAAATGAATGAAAGAAATAGCATGTGCCTGAGATGTTGGTGCAGCCAAGGTATAACAGATTTGTCACTGGAGATAAAACAGCGTAATTCAAATGCATCCAAATGTAAGAAAGCTCCACCAAGAGGGAAAAAAAAAAAGTGAGGATTTTCTTTCTCGCTTTTGAAAATTTTTTTTGACTGTTGATTTAAATGAATAATGAGAGGTTGGCCATTGTGGCTGTGTTGGGTGCACTTTGTGATTAAAAAATCAGTGGGGCTGAGGCTGCTCTGCAGCATTAGATCTGAACCTTGAGGTTTCATGCTGTTGCTTTGAAAAAGGGAAACCAGCATGAACTCATTGTAGAATGGCCCAAAGAAATCTGTTGAAACTATTTTCTTTATTAAAATTATTTTCTCTGTGAGAAATGTGTGCTTTTTACTGACAGTTTTGACTTCTGAGTTAAAAAATGAAACACCTGAAAACAGAAACTTTCAGCTTTCAGCAGAAAGCTGGAAACCTTTGATTTGAAAATGCTGCTGTGCTGGTTCACAAGTGTTGTATTCTACTAAAGAAAATGATTCTCAGAAGCAAATGTAATTGAATTCTATCTCTCAAGAGGCTGAATTTATAACCTGTCTTGGGGATTTTTGTCTGCTATTTTGATGTGTTGTAACAGTGAAATTTTTGTGAGGTGGGATGAGTAAAGCTCATTTTTGGGCAGCTTTTAGTTATGGTAGACCAATTTATGAGGACACATGCACACTATCTATAATTAACCCTTCTTTTAGAATATACAGAGACCTGATTCTTTTCACTTAAATCATACTTAACTGTCTTCCTTCCCTCACACTCCTAGAGAAATGCTTGTGTAAAGGACAGGCTGTCAGCAGACAAATTCCTTTTCATCATCACAAATAACTGTAGACATGAAATATTACTCAATTTTCTTGAACCAGGAAAGGAGCTTTACTTTAAGAGAAGGCTTAAAAAAACCTGATTCAACATTTCAACTTGCCATCAGAATATACTGTGCTGTTATATATCTTAACTCCAGCAGTTTGGACAACCTCCTGCTATGTTGAAATTTAGCATGCAAACTCCTTGCAATAATTTATTTTTAGATGAGACTCATTTGGAACCTCATCATGAGATAGTGAGGCGTTTATGAGACTTCATGGCTATGTCTAAACTGCAAAGAAGGAACATTGGGGACTATTGAGGGTTACAGGGGTCAGGGCCCCTAATCCAGGGTGGTTGCACACATGCTGTGCATGTGGAGAGGCTCCACCCTGCAGCTGGACTGAGGAATTTCTTAGGAGATGCTGGGGTAGACTGTCACGGGATTTTAACCTTACAGATAAATACATTATAATATCCAGAATCACTCCAACCCATTCTTTAATTTCTCAGAACATAGAATGGCTTGGTTTGGAAGGGTACCTTGAAGATCATCTTCTTCCAACCCCTAGCCATGGGCAGGGACATTAGACCAGGCTGCTCCATTTAACCTGGCCTTGGACACTTCCAGGGATGGAGCATCCACAGCTTCCCTGGGCAACTTGTGCCAGAGCTTCACTGCCCTCACAGAAAAGAATTTTTTTCCTAATATCTAATCGAACCAGATTTGAACCCATTCCAATTGAATCCATTCCCACCTGTCATGGCTCTGCATCATCCCTTCTTTCCTCTAAGATCCTTTCAAGTTCTGGAAGGTTCCAATTAGGTCACCTTGAAATATTCTCTTTTCCAGAGTGAGCAAGCCCAATTCTCCCAGCCTTTCCTCACAGGAGAGGTGCTCCATCCCTCTGATCATCCTCCTCTGGACTTACTCCAGCGGGTCCATGTGCTCCCAGTGCTGGGAGCCCAGAGCTGGATGCAGGGTTCCAGGTGGGTTCTCAGCAGAGCAGAGCAGAGGGACAGAAACCTCTCCCTGCCCTGCTGCCCACGGTGCCATGGATGCAGCCCAGGACACGTTTGGCTCTCTGGGTTCTGAGTGCCATGGCTGGGTCATGTCCAGCCTCTCCTCCACCTGAGTCCTTCTGGGCTGGGCTGCTCTCCATCTGCTCATCCCCAGCCTGGAATAGCACCAGGGATTGTCATTACCCAGGTGCAGCTCCAGCACTTGGTTTATTTACAGGGATAGACACAGACAGCATTCCTGGAAATGGCATAATGTAAGTAAAAGGAAATAATTTTAATCCCAGTGTCCTGATCAAATGTTACCTTAGGTAATTGAACTGTACCCTGCAGTCTGGGCTGGTTAGGCAATTCCTTTGTCATCTCAGGTGAGCTGGTGTAAATCCAGCCCAGCTGCACTGAGACAGCTACAGCTCTGTGAAAATGCTGTATGGGAATGGCAAAAAACATCCCTGCTTTTCTTGCAGTAAGGTTCTTCAAAGCGTTGCAAAAATTTCTCTAAGGTTGGAGCTAAATATGAGGATCAGTCATGATTTCAGAATCTATGTCTAAAAAGAAAAAGAAGGAAATATTTACTTTATGCAAGTGTCATGAATTTCACACAGGCTTTGCTAAAGTGACACAGAGCAGTGTGCAAGCTTGCCACAGGAAGATTGTCAAAGGTGCTATGAGGGTGGGGCAGATATTAAACAATGAATGGCACTTCTAAGATTAATCCTGGAGAACTTGTGTATATTCTTGAAGTTTATATATTTGTGTGAACACATGGATTTTGTTTTATTGCAGCTGTGCTAACTTTTAGATTTTGGTGAAGATTTTTCACGTTATTATGCTTTACACACTGTAAACTGTGACTTAGTTTCTTAGGGAACAAAGGTAGACTACAAGCAGCAGTCCAGTACCTGAAAGAGAACCACAGAAAAAGATTGAGGGACATTTTACAAAGTCATGGAGTGATAGGACAAGTGATGATGACTGTAAACTGAAGGAGGATACATTTAAATTAGATATTAGGAAGAAATTCTTTACTGTGAGAATGGGGAGGCATTGGAATTGGTTGCCCAGAGAAGATGGGGATGCCCAAACTCTGGAAGTGTTCAAGGCTCAGTTGGTGTCTCTGCCCATGGCAAGGGATTGGAACCAGAAGATCCTCAAGGTTCCCTCCCAACCCACACCATTTTGTGATTCTGTGATTTATACTCAGTCAACTAGATGAGTGTTTTTTTCTTTAACTCTCCATTACTTAAATTGTTTCATATTCCATTGTTGCTGAAAATTTGACACAGAAAAATCAGACAAATGAACAAATGTGGTTCTTCAATTATTAATACCTGCTATGACTCCTGTGACATAAACTAGCAGAGCTAAGGTTTTGCTTTCATAGTGGGTTAGTCATCCACCTGAACCATCCAAAAGTGTCACTTCATTTCTATGAAGTAAGACAGGTGCATTAACGCTTTAACATGCTCAGCTGCTTCTTACCTTGTCACATTAATATTCTGTCCAGATTTTTAAATAAGTTACAAGTATGCAAGTCAAACCGTGCTCAAGCTGCAGGCTTCTTTCTTGTATTTCACTTGGAGCAGCACTGGTAGGTCACAGTGGTCTTAAATCTATAATAAAGATAAGGAAATTTAAAACAGTGATTGATTATAAGGTGACTTCACTTTTATTTTTCGAGTTACTGGATATGATTACCAAAAGAGGCAATCTCCACACCAGACCAGCAAGAGTAGCCCTGTCAGGATGGTTGTCCAGTCACTCTGAGTGACTAATGGTAGAAAACAACATGGGAAAGCTGTGTGAGCAGTTTGAAAGAACAATCAATTTGACTAATGGAGGATTCTTTCCTGTTTGTGAATAACCCATGTGTGAATTCTGTTTGTGGTTTTTATTGCTATTTTAAATTGCCCCTTAAATTTTCATGAAGGGGTTTCAGCTGTTGAGGTGGTTGTAAAAGGTTTGCTATTAGTATTCCCTGGAAGTATCCAGTGTTACTGGGTGTCCATGTATGGTTCAGGTGCTAAATTTTGTCCTATGCTTTTCCAAGGAGCCTAGAATGAGAATTCCCAGTTTGAGGTGATGGATCTAATTTATGGTGGTCATTTTAATTAGACTTAGTTCTGGAAGTGAGGCTTAGAGTGCCTTAGCTGAGAAGAATGAAAATTGCAAACAATGCTTTTAGAATGATACCGAGTTTCTTATTTTAGCACTGGAATAAAGAGAAATTGATTCCAACAGCCTTGCAGAATCTAGAACTCTACTTATTGCTTTTTGCTTGCAGCCAGTGCAGTTGCACATCATCTTTACATTATTATGGTAGCTTGAACCTTCATCTGCATTGCATGAATGGCATTTGCTTATGAAAAAACAAAAAATATTTAGAATTACAATAAAAAAAATATTTAGCACTTAATAACTTTAAGCCATTCACATTTTTTGTTAATAATAACAAAGCTGTGGATGGCCTTCTGCTCAGTACTGTGATTCTCATATTGAAGCAAAAAGAATAATTAAAATAATGGCTGCTAAATACCACTTTCCAAACTGAATGTGGATATTTTCCTTTTGTCCAGATCAAAGAAGTGTCTTTCTGACAGACCGCATGCTAGCAGAAGCTGTTTTCTGAGGTTTCCCTGTTTGAATTTGTTTTCTATCCTCTCATAAATGTTTTCAATGAGACAGAAACAGGCAAAGGAGTATACAATAAAAACTTAATTTGGTAAAGTAATTAAGTATTCCTTAACTCTGCATAAGCTTCTTTAAAATGTAGTTGACTTTTCCTTATACCTTTTTTTCCATATTGGCACAGACCTGTGGCTCTAAAATTCAAACTGTTTTTTTCACACACTTCTAATAAAAGTTTTCAGCCTCAAGATTTAGAAAAGTCCAGATATAAAGTCCTCTTATGCCTTGGTTATTTCTTGCCTGGAAAGGCAGAAGGGCTCATCTTTTACATTTGACAGTTCTGAGTGGTTCACATGACTGAAACATGTACATTTGTGGGTTTTTTTTAATTTATTGCTGCCCTAGATGTCACAACAGCAGAATCTGCCACAGTGGATATGTTCATTTTAACTCTTCCTGCATAAACATAGAGCCTTTTATGGAGGAAAACCTGGTTTCTGCTCCACTTGCCTTCCTCTCTGCATAGACAAGTACAAGCACAATTTTATGAGGCATTTTGTAGGTGGTGTCTCCCTGTGCCTAATCTTAACTGCATGAGTGCTGTAAAGCACAGAGAGAAGGGAGAGCAGCCATACAGACTGTTTTAAAAACAGTAAAATCTATGCAGTTTGGATTCTTTATTATACAGGACCAGCAAATTATGTCAGGTGCTGGCTGCTGTCAGTTGTCCCAAGCCAGGGACATCAGGTGAGGGCAAAACCCTTCTCAGGATCTAGCTCAGGACACCAGATTCTTGATGATGATGATGGTAAGAGTTACCAGTGGTGTGCTCCTACCACCCAGGATGCTCAGAGATGTGTAATATTTCCTGGAACAGATTTTCCCTGCTTTTATTTAACATCAGATTTTAAAAATTATTTTTTGGTGCTCTGTGGCCTATGAATGTGTCTAAAATCCACCTTCTTCTCTCTTCCTCTGTAAGCTCTGTGGACCAATCATGCTCATGACACAGCTCAGGAGAATGCCATGGTGTGTGAGAGGCTTGGGGCTGGTGTTCCAGCTGAGAGCAGCATTGTCCCAGATAGTTCAGCTGTGCTCCTCCCTATGTACCTCTAAAAGACTCAGACTCTTGTTCTAGATATGTAAAAGAAAGATTAAAGACAGTGAAACTTTGTAAAAATTTCACTGGCTTCATGACTCACACACACTAAGGCAGCTCCAAGAATCTCAGAAATAGCTCTAAAGCACTTGTGTAGGTGGTTTCAAATCACAGAAGAGAGGGTCTCTAGTGCATGATGGACTCTCAGTCACAGAGCAATAAATTATTACTGTGATCTCTAAATTCCATGGAGGGGAGAGAAGGTTGGAAACTACTGATATATCACTTTTCTGGATTACACCAAAAAAACTCAACAATCATAATAGATGCCCTACTTGAAAATGTTTTCTTATGAAGCTGGAGCTGTAAGACAAGCAGAAAACTCTGCTGTATTTCCAATTCAATGCCATGCAGGAATATGGATTTTAAAGCAATTTTTTATTTATAGACAAGCTTTATGTGTCAAGCAGGAAACACAGCATGATTTATAGGCAATTAGAGCTTGTGCCACAAAAAATGGCTTAAGGGTTTAAGTCTTGCCTTAGTGTCTTACATCTGAAGTTATGGCCCTCTGGAGGAAGTGAGAGCTCTTGCTCAGATGATGTCTCATGCTGGCAGTTTTTGGCTAAAAGTTCTCCTGATGACCAGAGTGCTGGGCTGGGGATTATTGAAGAGCCACCCTCACTCTTTGCATGTTGAAGCATGTCTGTGCACACAAACTGTCATGCATCTCACTGGATGAGGCTGATACACAAAATGTGTCCAGGAAATGCTCAGCAGATCCTGTTCTTCCCACAGCTGAGCCATCATGAGAACCTTCCTTTCACCACCCCTTTTTCCCATTTTGTTAATCCTACACCTTGTGCTTGGAGACGACTCACCAGGATGTGGGGTTAATTGCTTTAACTTTCTTGGTTTTGCCTGAAAAATTCCCTCAGCTTCCTGAATGTGCCTCAGAGAGAGTAAGAAGCTTTAGCAAGGTTTCCTTACATCCTGGGTGAATTTTTAAAGTAGAGTAAAAAATTTGGGTCTTTCCCTTTGTCATTCTTAGAGGAAAAGTGTCACCTTCATTTAGTTTTAAAAGCAAAACAAACAAACCCCAATCCCATATTTGACTGGAATATACAGGTCAGGGCTTTAATAACATTTAATAATAATAGTTATAATCAATCATAATTTTTAGATTATTAAAAGAGGAAGGCATTCCAGTCTAAATAAAAGCAAGCACTGCAACATCTTTCAAGTGTCTTTGTCTCTGACACTTCTGTTCATGTATCTGCAACATATTTTTATGATTGGTGCCTTTTAGAACTCCCATTCTGGGATGACCAAGCTCCACAGTGTTGGAAATCTTCATGCATAATTCAAATTGATAAAAGTGGAGTTGTAGTTTTGCATACTTTGGGTGTAGTTTATTTGTCTAGTCCATGAACATAGTTAAAGTTTTTCTGCATTAATTAAAAGGCTTGGAAATAGTTGGGGTTAAAAAAAAAATCTGTCCTTTTTCCTTATTCCATTTTATAGTACTGAAAATTTCCTAATCACTCCAGCAGTCTGTATTTTGCTTTTTTTGTGGTATTTTTTTTTCTTTATCACAACCATCTCTTCTGCATGTCAGTGTGAATTCACAGACATGATGCTACAATGTCGGATGAAATGCTCCTCCAAGTCTTTAGAGATGTCACTGATGCAAACCCATCACGGTAACATCATGTCAAGATGTTGGTGGGTAATGTCACTGGGAATCTTTCGAGTGCATTTCATGATAAAGAATTGAAACAAAAAGATGTCAAAGCAATTTCAAAATTGGAGCCTTCTGATTATGAAGGTGATTATGAAAGACAAAAGCTGTAAATACTTGTAACTTGGCCCATGTTACCAGATGTTCTGTCTTCTGAACAACAGCTGGATCTTCCTCATATTAGCTTATAAAAAAATAAAGGCACCCATGTCATTGAAATGTCACCTCTGTCACTTGTCTAGGATTCTGGTAGCAACTGGGGAACAGTGTGATATCATTTGGTTGACAAAGATAGAAGGAAGTTTTGGCTGAAATTTTGAAAGCTGAGAGTTTTACAGTTAGGATTGAATTCTTAGTATGATTATTACAATATACACTAAGGAAGAGGTAATCCTTGTCAGCAATTCTTCTGTGAAAATAGGGAAAAGGAGAATATGGATAGAGATTGGGGAGTTAGTTTTACCTTGTTATAACTAAATGTGTGCTCAACTCTCAGTGACTTCTGAGCCTCTGTTTATCAAAGTACAAATTAACTGAGACGTTTCTCATGGAAGTTAGGCAGATGAAAGGAAGAGGTTGCTGTTGACATTTGAGATCATTCTGATGATGCAGATTTATGATTCCTTTTGAACCCAGATGAAAGTTTGCAGAATGTGTGTGTTTTTCTCGTTAGTTCCCAGTTTTTACTAAATTTCTTCTTAATTTGTGATCAATCCAGTTTTTGCAGGCTGGATTTGCTGTGACCATTTTTCTACCCAGAAACTTTACTATTTACAGCATTGTAATTCAAATACAGAAAGATAACAAGTTGCTTGAAGCAAAGCTGCTGTTTCTTCATTTAATGTCAGGTCTAGTGTCTTTTGAATGCTGGTATTTAGTTTCAGAAGAGAGATGTTCCCTCTGTATCACTGATCTTGGTAGGCTGGAGATGAAATTTAAAAAATATGGCAGTCAGATGTCCTGGGGTGCCAAGGGACTTGATCCAGAAATGTTGGAGGTCACTGCACAAGGTACTACATTACATAAGTATTTTATAAAACTGATATTTTATATTGCACTGAGCTAGCAATAGCTTATAGATAAAAGGAATATGAAAAAGTAAAATCCTTTCCTCAGTTCTTGATATCTCTCCTGTCACTTTTCTTTTCTTGGGTGGAACTTGTTTCACTGTAAATATTTTTTGCTTTGAATTTTGTCTGCCTTAACAACTCTCAGCTTTCAAACTGCATATTGCAATGCACAAAATGAAAGGAGAGGATCTAGCAATACTAACTTACAGAAATGTCGTTTGTCCATGCATATTCATTTGTCACAATACATTATTAAGGTATTTTCTCATTTATAATAAAGATCAAAGAAGGAGTTAAGCAATATGGAAGCATTCATCCATGATTTGTGATTATTCACTTGTAAATGAATTACCTTTGCCCAGGTACAAACTCTAATTTAGTCTATTCTAACAAGTATATGAGAATCTGTATGTTTTTCATACAATCTTCTCGGTCAGTAAACTCCAAAGTGTAATTTGATTTTCAGAGTACATTTCAATGTTCATGAAAATAGAAGGTGCGAATTATGAAATTAACAACCATCTGGCATGAATTTCAGAGGATTTAATTCTTGACTTCATTATAAAATCTGTTATTCAAAATAATAATGCCTTGCACTTAAAAAAATTCAAACTAATTATGTGCATAGTTTCTGTAATAATCTTTGCTCCTTCCTCTAAGAAGTAACAATTTTTGAGGCTATGCCTCAAACATGGATCTATCTTTTTTTAATAAAGATGGCTACATTTCCAAGTAGGAAACAATTCGTATAAAAAGAAGGTGTTTTCTTGGATGAAAAATATGTGGAAAAACGAACAATTTTTCAGAAATCAAATTAGTCTAAAAATAAAATGAAAACTAGTTGAATAAATACAAATCTGGAGATCAGTTTTAGCCCTCTAGGCAGTGTTAACAGGCTTTTCAAACTAGAAAGAAATGTACTAGGGGTCAATTTGATTCAAGATTATTTGAAATCTGAAAATTGCTTGTCTCTGCAGTACCTGGGGTTCATCACAGCATTGTTACTTTAGGACTTCATCCCATTTCTTTCAATTGATTCCAATAAGACCAGAGTTGCTCTTCAAGTGTTCTTGTAGCTTTGTTGTTGTTGTGCTAGAGCTGCAAGACAGTGCAGAAAAAAAGATTTGAAATATTTCTGATCCAGGTAGTTTTCAGATGTATTGGCTAGGTTTTAAAAATATCTTTCTGTGCAGCATGGTGCTCCTGGGTGTTAGTGAATCTTATAAAAATTAAATCACCTCACAAGACACCACTGAAAAAATGAGCTGATATTCTTAAAAGTTAGATAAATTTTCTTGCTTGTTTAGGAGAGAGAGAGATAGGTCAGAAAACCCAAACCTTCCAACTTTCAATTCCTTGCTTTATTTGAAAGACCAAGCTCATCCTAATAAATCATGATAATTTGGCAAAACGTTTTTACCATCTTTACAATCTGTACCCAATCCTGAAGCTGACCTGCTTGGGAACTCCTTAAAATGTAGGGGTTTTTCCTTTTTTTGGGATTTCTTCCTGTGTAGGTTAATCTTAGATGTGTAGGGAGCCATGAACCTGGAGTCTACAGTGAAGAAGTTTGTTCTGAGCCCAGCAGGACCTGCTCTGGTTATTTCTCTCTCTGCTGCTGATTCCTTTGTCTCTGAAGCCCACCATCCCAAGCTTTTTTGCTTCAGTCACAGCAGCCTCTGACCACAGCAAATGGAGGAGAGAGGGAATGATTTTGAGAGATTTTAAGCAGGAAGGTGAATGCTCTGACAAAGACAGCATCTGCTTGTCCTTTCTGGACTGCTCCATGGGGCAGCTAGCTCGGAGGTAATTTGTAAATATGATTTGTGGGAATGTCTCCACAGCCAAGGATGGATTTCTAGGGGAGAGCTCTGGTGCTGGGTCCCTAGATCTGCTCATTTCCACATCTTCAGAGTTTGTGGTTGGCATAAACCTATACTGGAAATTACCCAAGTTAATGTGAGTCTATTTCTAATCACTTCTCATAGGAAAAGTTCTGAATAATGTTTTTGGTTTCTTGTTTCATTTTTCTTTCTTTTTTTTTCTTTTTTTTTTCTTCTTTTTTTTTAACTAAATGGAGTTTTTAAATTCAAGAGGGCCTTAAAAAGTCATATTTGGATTTCTTTTAATTTATTCACTGGAAATGTATTAACTCAAACACAAGGGTTGTGAGCAAACCTCTTAAGAGTTTATTTGCATTTTGCCTGAAAGAAAATAAATCAACAATTGGCTTCTGCAGACATTAAAATATAGCACTTGAATTGTAACACTGCTGTGAAATTAAATATAAATGCTTCAGAGATCCAAACAACATTAAAGTGTTGAAGAAGATGGAATTTTAAATCTTGATTTCTGGCAAGAGAATACATATATAATAAACAATTAGGAAACAATCCAACTACTTAGGAAAATAATTTCCTTGCATTAGTTTCTATCTGAGTCTATATTCTGAAAAACGCCATTAAATAATTGTGTAAAATATTTGTTGTTAAATGTGATGCCACAAAAGGTAAAGAGGATAAAGCAATATGAGCCTGATAATACAATTCTGCTGGTTTTTGAAATATGGTTTAATGAGCAAGTTGAGTATCCACTTTGAAACAAAGTTAGACTCTGTTGCTTTCACTGACAGATTTGAGTGTTAGTACAAGACTTTATGAGTTATGCCATTCTTTTTTCTTATGTTTTACATTAAAATACAGGAAATAGCACAGATTTAGGGCTGCATTCTTAAACAACAAAGACAGAAATTAGAGTATGAAGCATCTAGAAAATCATCTGTCTCCAAAAGCACTACTGTGCAAGAGCATATATTCACTGATAATTTGTCTTATACACAGAGTTGTCTTTAAAAGCAAGGTAACACAGCAACTTCAGGCAGGAATGAGTTTTGGCTGTTTATTGTTTATTTCTCTCGGGTTTTAGGTTGAAAAGAGATACTTTCTACTATTCAACAAAACAAACAAACAAACCCCCAAAAAAACAAAAACAAAAAAAACCAACGGGATTTTTTTTTTTTTCACTCCATCTGCAATTAGAAAATTAGATTTGTAGTTCCCAATTCATCTTCTGCTGTGGAGTGGGAAGACAGTTGACCTAAAAGACTTGGTGATTTTTGAAATACAGAAGACCCTGTGGACCTGCTAAGTTTGGGTTATCTATAGGAATTCCAACATCTTGTTCTACATGACATTTGTTAATTAATTTATAAATGTCAATAACTAAGTTTTGTGGTCACCATTCAGTATTTATATTCTGGAATATCTTCAGCATCTTTTATAGAAGGGACCTCCCCATATCAGTAAATTATATAAAAACTTTTTAATAGAGGATGAGGCAACTGTTTTCTGGTGTCCCTTCTTGCCAACTGTCTTTTGAAAATTCCAAATGATGGCACTACTACCCTTTCTAATGAAGTAAAATTTTCAAACCCTGTGACCACTAGAGAGATTAAGGAAGAATTAAAGATAAATCAGAGTAGATGAAGAGAGGGAAAGCTAAAGAGATATGAGGTCTATTAGCTAATACCTTCAATATCTGTATTGATTTTAGGTCCATATGAAATACCATTTGAGATATAACTCAGCATATTTTTATCCAAATTATTTAGGACCTCATAAGGCGAAATAAAGCAAGCACTAACAAATTAAAATAAAAACCTAGCAGTGATTTACAGAGTAGTTTTGAGATGTGGATCACCACACCAAAGATGGAGCTACATTATAGGATCAGCAATTTCCTAATGCTGAGCAGGATTCACAGGGATGGGGAATAATTTGCATGTAAACTGCTCTGAAACTGAGCAGTTGTACTAACTCAGTTTATAATTCTGCAATGGTTAAACTTTGAATACCAAAGTAAATTCTCTAGTATGTCATGCATTCTCCCACCCAACTCAGCCATAAAACTCCTACCTTGTACATTAACTCTCCCTTTTACACTGATGATTTTGTTAAGAGGTGAATTTTTGCAGGTCTTTTTTTGGCCAGAAATCACAAATTTGTTATCTTTGTAGATCTTGCACTGTGAAACAAGGCACAATGATGCATGTCTTTGAGACCATTTTAAGCTCTCTAAGTATGGAGTGCTCTTGTCCTGATCCTTTATTGTGAGTCCTTTCCTATGCAAATGCTTTCATGTTCAGAATAAACAATTCTGAACACTTTATATAGAGGATGAAGGAGAAAGGAGAAGGCTAAAATAACATGAAAAGTAATTTGGAATGTATCTCACTTCTCAAAGTCTTCAGAAATACAGCAGCAGAGAAACCTGCACTTCCAGCAGTGATCTCAGAGTCATGTTTTACACACAACGCTTCTTGTTACCAGATGGTTTTTGTTGGACAATGGCTGTTTTTCTTCTCTGCGCATGATTAGACACAGGTGTTCTGGAGCATGAATCTCCTCCTGCTGATCTTTTAACTAAAGTGGCAAAATCTTTTTGTTGCTGGCTTATGGTATTGCAAATGTAGAGTGATTTTATCCTGTAGAGTCTTCCTGTGTGGTGTTCTGAACAGTGGTCTGCCTTGCAGTGTGATCCAGTTTAGGTCACCCTTGACCATTTTGCCTTGGTAGCCAGGCCTGCTCACTCCCCACAGTTCAAAAAGTCTGCTGCATTTAAAGACGAAAGTATTTTCCTGTTCAGATGGAAGACCTGATACATGATACAGCTGTTTTCCAGATATGTGCAATCTTGGAAAAAGAAAATCCTGTAGAATGACTGAAAAACCCTCAACAACACTAAATGAGAAAATCAACCACTCAGACTCTGACATGCCAAGTAACAAAATTAAGAAAAAAATGGCTCTCAAAGAAGAGAATCTACAATGGTAATAGAGCTACATATAGGTCAAATAGTCTATCTTCACCTTTTCACCTTGATCGAAAAGCTTACTTTTAAGCTTCTTGAGATAAATCTCTTGTATAGAGTCTGTATTCTTGTGCAACCTATTTTGGTCACAGTTTTTTGCAAGAGCTGTCACCAATACAATGTTATCCACTGTACTGATTCTTTTTATTGTGTGTGTCCTGGAGTTGAAATACATCTCACAGCTAAATTAAGTTCAGTATTCATTTAGGCCATTGTTTTAATGTGGAGATGAAGTGTGGGTGTTTTTACTATATTTTTTTAAATGTAAATTTTTGCCAAAGTTGGCAGTAGTTTTGAGGAAAAACCTAAACTACTTGAGGACAATGGTATCTGATGTGCCTTCCAAATGATGGTTGGTATCTTGAGAATAATTATCCTCTGTGCAGTCATTTGTCCTTTATGTTCCTTTCTTCCCATCTACTTTCTAGAGAGAATGGTAGGGACAAAGGATGTAGTTGTTGCTAATATCAGATTCCAAACTCTGTTATCTACTGAGATACAGCAAAACCTGTAATTGCAGTAGACTTGAACAGCAAAATGAGAAAAAAATAAAAAAGCTTATGTATCTGAGACACCAAGCATAGCTATGAAATGCAAAAGGGTAACGGCAGTTTCACTAGGAATGAAATATTCATGCTGCTAACTTACATAAAACAAAAGATGGAGTGTTTTCTGCAGGGAAATTACTTTTGCTGATGAGCTCCATTTATGCATGATAGAGTTTTAAATTTTTGAAAACCCCCTTGGTTATTTTTTTCTCTTTTCAGTTTTAGCAGCTTTAATTTTAGGCTTATAAACAGATATATGGAAAATTTCTTGCTGAAAGGGCCTTATTCTGTTTAAAGTCATATTTATTACATTCAGCAAAAATATAATTGCTTCTGTCAATGACAATGAATACAAAATCAATATTTAAGACTGCAGTCTTGTAGCCTTCATGTTGCAAAGTGAGTACTTCACTTTTGAGTTGCCCTATAATGAAATGTATCTTCATTTATCATTCTTCTTTTAACATCTCCAGAGGTTCTAGTTTTGCAGCAGGTAACTAGAAAGCAGAGGGTGTTGAGAAACCCAGCTTTTGGTCGAGATTAAAACATGTCCCCAGAATTACCCCAGAGGTCTGATGTATTTTCTTCATACTTTTGGTGGAGGATCAACATGCTCATCTTCCTTGTCTCAAAGGCAAACCCTGGTGGTATTAGTGGAAAACTCTGCGGGCTTGATATGAAGCTAGAGTGAGATCTAGAAATCTGGTCTCAAGCTAAGCCCAAAGTCTCTGAAACATTCATGAGTCGACCTTGTTTCTTTATCATTACAAGGAGATTTTTGAAGGCTGGGTGATTACTGACCTTATTGGATTTTGGCCAAGATATCAGACTTAAAAACTTCTAAATGGTTGTTCTTGCCAAGCTTTGGACAGCACATCACTTCAGGCAATATTCAACTTCAGCAGTTCAGCCTGAGTTGTTGGCTTATGTTCAGTGTTCCAGGAGAAAAAAAAACACTAAGAGAATATAATTCCATCAAGTCTAAGAAAAATATGTTCTTGGAAGATGTTAGATAGTGCTAGGGTATACAGAATGTACAAAACAACGGTAAATAAAACCTGTCTGTTTAAAATTAATACAGTTACCCGAATTTCTTTCTCTTTTGGCTATAAATAATGCAGTAGTCCTAGAATATATATTTAGATACCAAAATACAGCCAGGTTTGTCCCACAGAACAGAAATTTTGTAAATAAGCAGTAAATTTATTGTTCTGATTTGTTTGAAATTATAATATTTGGCCTACTAAATAGGTAAATAATAAAACAGATTTAGTTGATTGCACACAATAGATAAAGAGTATAGAAGAAATATCCGTCTTAGGGAGTAAGTAGATGCTTAAAATTATTTTTGTTTTTAAAGGCTACTGTAGCTTAGAGGCTCTTGTACAAGTGTTTGCAAGAATAAATTTGCTAACAGTATTTTGCCCTTGAGTCTTCAAAATGACTGATGTTGTAAGTTAGGAAAACTTCATCTTCTCTGCAGTAGCCTTTTATTAACAGATCATAATGGTGGCAGAAGCATAACTCATGTGACATTCGAGATGATAAGGTAAGAAACAGGACAGCTTTTAAATGTGCATTGACAAATGATGAGAAAACTGTTATGCTCTTCTTACTATATGAAGTGAGAATAGAGCATGGTTTTAATAAAGAACTCTTTTTCTAATGTAAATATTAGCAATAAATTGGTGCAGGTCCTGTGGGAAACAGGCTGGGATTGCCTGCTCATACTGTGGGTGCTGAAAAGCAGAGTCAATTCTGCTGCTGGTAGTGCAGCACAGCTGGCTGAGCTGCTCACACCACAATCACAACATCTGGGAGAGTTAACCAGCTTCCAGACCTCCTGCCTTCATTCTGGGGGACTTCTGTAGTGCAGTGAGCTGAACAAAATCATGCACAGATCCCATAACAGAGAGGGAAGTCTTAAAATTTTCAGCTTATTGGCAAATTAATCATCGGATCATCTTTTTCTCCACCTGCTCAAATTTGGATGATAGTTGCAGTATGTGAGGCCATAGTTAAATTCACTTCTTCCCTTGGTATGTGAATCTATAATGTTATTAATAGGTAAACTATCCTTCTTCCTTCTTTTCTCACAGCCTGCAGAGAAAAGGTCGATAGGGTTGAATAACAATAACAGTTCAGAATATTCTGTTCTTCTTCTGCAACTCTCAAAAGGCCTTTGCAAAGCTGCTAGGTATAATTAGAGCTGATCAGAAACTTCCAGGCAGGACAGAGCTCTGCTGGAGAATGCTGATACAATAGGACTGACTAGTTTGACTCTGGCCTTTGTTTGTTTAACGAGTTCTGATACTAGCAGAATACATATTTATATTCTGTAATATGTATCAGTGGCTCTATAAATGAATTATTCCTACTAGGAAATATTTTTCTGTTGATTTACATGATGGTTTGGAGAAGCCCTTATTGTACTGAGTGTGCTTAGGAAATGGCCAACAGCTTTATCAAGAATTATTTTTTTATTAATATTTTGTGGAATATATGATATAATCCTTGGTTTTAACAGTTAGCCACAGCACTTATTCACCACCCTGGCAGGTGGTGATATCAGGTAGATATCTTCAGATAGAGAAAGTGGCCTCTGATAGCTCATACTTTCTAAGCAGATAGGTTTTGTGGTGAATTACTTAGAACTTGTTATAAGAACTATTATTTAAAAAAGTAAATGAATTAATATTGACTTTGATATGAGCAAAGCAGGCTAATAGATCTCAGTGTAGTGGTGATAGTTATGCTTTGCTCTTCTGCTGTCCACTGCAGATGAAAAAAGCATGGTGATAAATGGGAATCTGTACAGTGCTAGGGAGATATCTGTTATAATAGAACAGCAACCCTTATAAACTTAGTGAATAAATTAATTAGAAATCCAGGAGAAATACTAAACTAGGAATATTAACTTATAATATGATTTCAAAACATGAGGTGCATAAGGTCAGATAGCCCTAAAAAACCTCAAGGTAACTCATGTCTCCAGACATGTTCTGATGAATATGTGAGGCAGTATCATCTTTTACTCTGATGTGGGAGAACCCCTCTAGGCTGCTGAGTTCACAAATTGGGGAGATTAGGCAGGAGTTCACATTATATGTTTGGCAAAAGATTGATTTTCCTCCTCTGTTTGTATTTGTTCAAGGCAACAGTTCAAAGAACGGCTAAAAACCTGTAATTCTTTGGGTCCATGTTCCATCCTGCCAATATATATAACACTTTGTCACTTCTTACCTTAAATAATGCCATATTCCTTAGACATTGTAGGAGTTAATTATGAAATGTTTCACACTGATGTGATTTATAACACATTTGATTCATTACAGGGATCTTCTTTATGAATGAAGTATGATAATATGCAAAGAAAAATGGGGGCAAAAAGGTTTTTCTTCAAATAAATTAAAAAATAGATCCAGGGAATATTTTTAATCATTACCATAAAGATGTTGCCACTTTCCAGAGTGGAAGACATTTTGTAGGAGATGTTTAGCCTTGAGGCAGTTTGTTCTTTACACAGAGGCATAAAAAATACAGCTCCTGGCTGTTTTTATCATTACTAATAAATGAATAAGCACACGTTCTGAAAAAACATGTTTTATCAGAAGGACATGTTACACTGTTCTTATCAATAATTCTATGCAAGTAAAATTCAAGCCTGCGGGATTGTATTGTTGCAATTCTTTTATGCAATCACTTTTCATAAAAGAAAAACAGACTGAGGTGATGATGAATGATGGATGAAAATTTTAGATGTAATTAAAACAAAAAAAAAAGTTGAATTCCCAAGTTCCTTTAACAAAGAGAATTTAAAAAAATACTGTAAAGCTATGGTTTGATAGATAGCATTCCAATAAAGTGAACTGCATACAGAAAAATTAGGCAGGTTTATATGAGAGAGATTGACAAGATTTACATAGCCATGATTGTGTAGACCTATTTTACTTACCATTTTAATTGTAAAGATGAAAACTTTAAGGATTGTGCTGGAGAATGCAGCTGGGGCTTTTAAGGGGGCAAAACCAGAGAAACATCAACCCTGCAGGAATACTGCAGGAATTCAAAGGGAGTTACATAGCTATTAACAGATCAGCTATAGAGTGATCTCATCTGCCATCAAGCGTCTGAGCTTCAGGAAACAATGATTTTTGGCAGATACTTGAGGAACAGAAGAAAGATGATCCATTCCTTGGAGTTAGTTGGGATTATCATAGAGTCATTTCAAAACTAGGAAAAAAAATCAAAGACAGGATCATACTTTGGCCACATATTATTCCTAACATAAGCAATTTTTATACTCGTAGTCACATAGTTTTGTGAGGAAGGATTGTCATTTGGATTTTGGAAGCTTTATCCATCAGATGAAAGACAGCAGCTCATTTATAGCTTCCTGGATGAGCGGCATCTCTTAATGCCACTATCCTCTTGCTACTTTTCAAATAAAATTCTTCTCAATTCACTTTCAGATAGGTATTAGTGGACACTCAGCATTTAACAATGTATGTGAGCTTCAATTTGTTTAAATAATCAGGGAAAACCTAATTTTTAATCCTGTGGTCCAGTTCAGTAACAGCAAAACCTCTCAAGCTTGTTTAGCTTCTCTAACTTTCCTAATGTTAAAAAGATCTTGATTTTTTGGTGCTTTTCCACCTTTTTCAGGAAACAAACTGTCTAAACATCTCGGTCTTTATTCAATGACAGGTAGCAAGTGTGTAAGAGTAAAAGTTGGATTTTTGTTGCTTTTAGATACAAATACCACTCTTGAATTCTGCTGTGCCACAAGTTCTTTTGACTCTACTGGTTAAATCAATGTCTTATTTGTTATAAAATTCTGGCAATATTATTATTTTCCAGTGGAGTCAGTGAGAACAACCTATGTGAGAAATAGATCACAATGCAAACTTAAATTTTCTTGCCTTTGTAAGGCTGCTAGCATCCTGCTAATGAAAAGCCCAGCATGAAGCTTGAAATTTTAAAAAAATGAGGTCAGTTATTATTCCCAGATCTTGGAAACAAGAATGGTTTGGTTCAGAGCAGTAGTACCAAGAGATAGATAAATCTTGACATGTTCTTGCAATTTCATAGACACTAAGGCAACAGAGACAAAGCATAAGCTGCCTGACTTGACTTTTGGAGGAACCATACTCACCACAGCAAGGATTGCAGAAACTGCTCTTAATGGGAGCTGCTGTAGTCACTGAAGGAGGTGCATACTCTTGATAAAGTTCGTTTTCATTTTGATGTTGTTAAATACCTCCGAATGTCTAATTTTCTTGAACCAATGTCCATTAGACCAGTGGCTAATTTTCTTGGAATGATACTCTCAGTCTGGCACATAGACATAACAAAACTGCTGTTTGTTACCAGCAAAAATAATAGAGCAGCATCTGATAGGTCATGGCTGCTTAAGAGGATGGTGGTACCTTCAGAGACAATGCCAACAGCACTGATTCAGGCTAATTTTGACACAGTATGATGTTTGCAGGCAATTTCCCTGAACACTCCCCCGAATTTTAGATTTCTATAAGCCTGAAGAAAATAAAAGATTCATTTGGAATGGAAATGCCATCTGAGTAGGCAGAGTAGCCACTTACTTTGATGTTGGTAGTGAGATCTCTTAAGGAGGAGAAGTTGTTAGAGGAGGCAGCTTAGGGAAAAGGAAGCAGGTGTTTGTTCTATCCAAAAGAAAAGTTCTGCATAAAAATGCCCAAAAATTGTAACTGCTGGGTAATATTTATTTTTTCCTTGGCTATATAATTTTATCTCCATTCTAAGAGCAACGTACAGCAACGCCCTGGAGCTGTTGATTATAGATTATAACTTCATTGTTTTAAGCGCCTATTATGGATATGTAAAAGCATGAGAAGGGAGAAAGAAAAGGATTAACTACAGGAACTCATGGTAAAGCTTCATAGGAGAAGGATTCTTCTAAATGCTAAGGAGTGATATGCAAAACCAGTCATTCTTGGAAACAGTATGGCTTTATGGAAAGGCATAGAGACAGAGAAGATATCAAAGTGTAGATATACTCACTTTGCAGAATGTTTATCACTCTCCCTAGAGAGAACACAATGATTGTAGATGAATCTTGCAATGAGTGACTCTTTTTTATTATATAGGTTTGCTCAATAATGTTAACAATAATTTTAAAATAGCAATGTTTGTTACCTGTCCAGTGTATACAGGCTCTGCCTGCCCACTTATTTTATTAATTTCTTTTGACTTTTTGCTAGCACTAAATTTCAGTGGGCATTTTCAGTGAAGACCACACAAACAAAAAAGTGGTGCCTAAATTCAGCTGCAACCTGATGTTGCAGAACCTCCTTGGCACCAAAATCGACATTTCCTGTATATGTCACCATGTTTCTCACCATGTGTATCACTCTCAGGGCAGCTACCCTCTGTGTTTATGTTCAAAGGAATATGGCAAACATGGATTAGGTGGATTGCAGGATCTACCTCTTTGCAAACACTTTTCTTTTCTACTCATGTGCCTGCAAAATCTATCTCTGCCCTGGGGATGCTGTATCCTTCAGTGACCTAGAAAGGAGGAATCTTTACTCCCTTCCCTCCTCCATAATTATCCTGGCTGCTTTGCAGCATGTTCTGCTACAAAGGCCAAAGACCTTTAACCTTCTGCTGAAACTAATGTGAGATTCTCTACACTCTGTTTTCCTTTGCTCCTTGGAAGATATGTGGGTCATCCAGAGCACAGAGCAGAATGGAAAATTTTCAATCAGGGCATTTACTTTTTTATTCTCTTTGGAAAGGCTGTATCAGGAGGTTGAAATTTGGGTGCATATCCTTTGTTTTCTGTTATTCTTTTTATTCTTTATGCGAGTTTCTGTTCATCCTTAGGTTCAGTGTTTATTTTATATTCTTAAGACTTAATTTCCTCTCCACCTTTTTTTTTTTTTTTTTTTTTTTTTTNTTTGTCTCTGACAGTCCTACACCAGACATCTTCATTCTACATTATTTGAAGGCAGAATAGATTCAAAGCAAGGAGCATTATATTTGTTAATACCGTGTCACAGTGAAATTTAAGTTTGATAAACATGAAGAACTGACAAGTGTGCTGTGTCATGGCCAGAGCAAAGCACAAGGGGAACAGAAAAAATGATTACACCCATGCAGAAGGCCCCAATCCCTGCAGATATCAGAGGGTGGGCTGGGCAGCAACATTTGTTCTGATGAACCTTGTTCTAGGTGAGGATGCCCCAGTTTATTGCAGGGGTTTCAACCTGATGACCTTCAGAGGTCTCTTCCAACTCTGCCGTGGTTCTGTGATTGGGAAACTGTCAGGATGGATGGGATACTGGTGATGAAAACATGGGATTTTGCTGGGCAAAAAGATCTGTGTTACATGGGGGCTGAGGGTAAGCCATATGGTAAAAGACTGGCTCTATATTTCAGTTTATCTGAGTATAGGAAAATTGCTCATATCCGTCAGAAATCATGCTATTTCTCCAGCTAATGTACAATCTCACAGCACTTGCATATTAAGTAACATTTATAAAAAATGCATAAACATAAAGAGTCCAGAGCATTCAAAATCCAATACGAGGCAATTTGATGTTAAAATCTTGCAGAAAAATTGAGCCCTACTTCCATTCATCCGAGAGCTTGCAGGCACTTTATAAGGCAGCCGTGGACTTCATGCTTAATAACCTTCCACACTCATTGGCCATGGTGTAGATTATATTAGTTCAATGAACAGCTCTTAATGTGGGTTATTTTGGACTCTATTTTATCTGGATTTATTATGTCTGGCAGTGGTGTGCATAAGCCCAAGCTGTAAAAGATGACTGCTGTGCTTCTGAGATATATGTCTCTCTATTCCTACTTCTTGGAAGTCCTCCAGCATGGCTGAGGAGACCAGGACAGGAATGCCTAGCTGGGTGCAGTCTGGAATCTCTAGCTCCTTCTGCATTTTTGAAAGATGGAAGAGGAATACAAAAATGCAACCTTTTGTACAAAGCAACACAGTCACTGGATTGGTACAAAGCTTCCAGGGTGCCATTTTTGTCTTCTACATTAATGGGCTTGTCTGCATTTTTGTGTGGTCTTTGATTTGGAAGAATTTTCAGGTTTTTGGAAATGGAAAATCCCAGTATTCTCCTGGTAAACAAACAAAGCTTGTTCTTTGGTATTTAAGAATAAAAATCAGTTTCATTTTTGTTTTGTGTTGAATTGAAAATTAGGATTCAAGGTTATGAGTGTACACGAGTGAAATTTACAGTCTTTTATTTCAATGCAGCTAACTGATCAGTGATATTTAGAATACCTGAGAACTACAGTATTTGAATTTGGTCTCTTGTGAGAATATTAGCAAATATGAAGTAGTTCACCAAATTCAGGTCAGCAGTTTAAAACAGATGGGAAGAGCCTGGCTTTGATATTTTCATTTTAGCCACTGTCTTTTCACGTGTTTTTGCAGTGATATCTACTTAAGTGAGAGTTTTGCTCTGCTCAGTGATATACAGATACACAGTATATAATAATGTCTGAATAAATGAGCTTCAATACAGATACAGTTAAACTTTACAGATTCTGAAATGAAAATGAGGCCAACTGATTTGGTAAGAATAAATGGTATTTTTTCTGTCAGAGGAAGATTGCCCTAAGGGAATGGAAATTACATTTAAGATATTGCCACCCATGGGCAAGCCTCTGCCCAAAGAAGTCTCAGAGGTTGCCACGAATGTGGAATAATTCAATTTGGACAGCCATAATCAATATGCAAAGACAGCTGAAAACAGTGCAGTGTAGGCTTCACAGCAGTTTCCAATCTTAAATTCATAAGAAATTGTTGTAGTTACTGTATTTACTGCACTGAGTAGCATTCCTTACTCTAGCTGAGTAAGGAGTGTTCTGCAGCTTTCTAGTTTTGCTACCATAGAATCACAGAATGATTGGGTGGGAGAGAACCTTAAAGACAATCCAGTTCCAGCTCCTCTGCCTTGGGCAGGGACACCTCCCACTAGATCAGGTGTTCTACATAACCTGGCTTTGATCACCTTCAGAGATGGGATGGGAAGACAGATTATAAAAGAATACAGCTGAAGGCAATCTCACCTCTCATAAAATGCAGCTGTGCTAATTAGCAAGGAGTGGGAACAGCTTTGCCCCTTAATTGTGCACAGCTTTGTCCAATGAGGATGGGATTATAAAAGGATGGGATTATAAAAGGCTGGGATAGCGGGACTAGAGGCAGTTGGAGTCTGGTGGTTGTGCTGTGAGGAGGAAGGGTCAGTCCAGGGACATGTTGTGCCAGGCACAGACAGCATCAGGAGATCATGCTAGGTACAGGAAGGAGTTAGCCAGTTCTCCAGAAGGAAGAGAGAAAGGAGTCAGCATTGGTGGAGCTGCCTGTGAGAAGCTCACAGAAAGAAAGGTATGAGAGTTTTTTAAATAGAAAGGGACTGATGTTTGTGTCATACATAGGACTAACTAAGGAATCTATTATGAACTTCTGCATTATTTGACCTTCCCCACAGTACAACCTCTGCATAATTACATTCTCTTGCAATTTAAACAGTTGTTTGTGTTGAATTTCTCTCTCATTTATATGAACTTGCAGCATTCAAATCCATTTCAGAGTCTATGAAATGCAAAGAACTAGGTACGCAACTCTGTTCAAAAAGTTACCATGGTTATGGTCTAGGAAAAAAACAGTTAAAACAATATTATCAAAGTGACATATTTATTTCAACATATTTATTTCTGAGATGAATCTATCAATTAGCCTCTATACCCAAACCTTTCCGGGGGAAATGCTACAATTACTTTTATGTAAGTGTTTTTAGAGAGAAAATTGAAAGAAAACAAGCCTAATTTGCTGCTATTGAATGCAGAGATTATGGTTATTAACATTCATTAGTAGAGGGTGAGTAAAGATTGCTGGAGAAATTTCCATAGATAAAGGCATAGAAATGTTTTACAACATTTTTTTAATCCATTACAGTGCAATAGAACTTTCTTCTTTCCCTTCATCTTCTGTTTTTTCAAGGTTTTCAGTCTCTAATTTTAAATTCACTTACTGCAGTTGCCACTGCAGCTTGTAGTTTGCTGGCCTCCAGCTGTGCTGAGCTTCTACCAGGTTCTTGTTAATTACTGGCAGGAGTTGCTTCTTCTGGAGGGAACAAGTCAGCAGAATGCAGAGAGTGCTCTGCTCCTGCAGCTCAGGGTGTGCTGGGTGGACAGTTTGTCACAATACTCAATAATACTCCATATAAGATTACACTGAACTCCTATGATGAAACAATAACTTTTATTTGTTCTGTCTGAGAAGACCCAAGCTGTTATCAATGCAGACAAAATCCCCTCTCCTGCAGTAGGGGTTTCCCTACTAGACTGGCAGATGTTCTGTCTTGTACATAATCAGTTTCCCTATTGGATAAGTTATTGCATTTGCTGGAACGTAGTCCCTGAGAAAAAATACTGACAACTTGGAGAAGCTGCTGGCACCCTGGAAATTAATTTAAATGTGAGTTACATTTCTCAGGAAAGATGAGAGGAGTCTGAGGGAAAGGTGGTGGGTAAAACTGTGAGTAATTTAGGGTTTCTGGCAGCCACTAAGCAGGAGTAAGAAGACAGAATATAAAGTGGTTTTCATAAGTGAGAAATGGGGATGAGCTGTGGAAAATGAGATGTGAAAAGCAATTAAGTACAGGAAAGGAAAAACAATGTAAGATTGCAAAAAAAGTCTGAGAAATCTGCTCATGAGCACCATTTTGGAGATAGGCATAGTCAACACTGTAGGTTGTATGAACTTCTGTTCTGTGTATTGGGCTTAATTACACCCACCTGCTAAAATAAACTCTACCAGGTGATTTTTTTTTTTTTAGTTACCTTTCTCACTCTACTCCAGTGCCTAGGATTCTTGTGCACCTACCAATATTTCCTTGAGAAAGGTGCTGGCCATGGATGGGCTGTCTGCCTTTGCAGTCAGGGATACAGACTGCTTTAAATTACACTAGGCCCGTGGTGGTCCAGAAATACCTCCAGTAAAAATATAGAACTCAAGATGCTGATTTTGTGTAGAAAAATGTGTTTTATTTCTGTAATAAAAACTGGTGTCCTTGTCACTGTGATATGCAAGTACTTCTTGATAGATGCCTGTATAATCCTGACACTTATTTGGGGGGAGGGAGATGCTATTTGTTTATAGCTGGGAACACCAAAGTAAAAGTATTTCAGGTTGAACTTTCAAAATCAAGCCTTTGATCTTTCTGTTGCAATATGCCCTGTTTCTGATACACCACAAGTGCTCAGAGACTGAATTAAATTGGAGATGTTGGCACTAGGACATCCTTAATTTGGGTGTATGGTTTCCTTGTGTGTTTTGTTATTGATGTTTTCTCCTTCTCTCCCTCTGGCTTTCTAGTTCAGACTGCTTTTTCTAAGGAACTGAAAATGATTTTCAAAAGGAGACCTCTTATAAGTTTGGCATTTAATGAAAGATCAAGATTGTGGAAAATATTTTCTTAGAATATCTTACTAAATCAGTTATTTTAGAATCTTTTTTTGTTGTTGCTTTCACTGTGGGTTTGTTGGCTTTTTCCCTTCAAGACCTTTCATGGAATACTGTGTTTAGGACAGGCATTTTCTTGCTGAAAAGTTACTTTTTCTCTTGTTCCTCTTAGATTTTGTGGGTTATATTTTGTGCTCAGCATAATGTGTTTGCTTACTCTTTTCTCTGTAAAAGTCAATTTACGTACATGCTCTTTGTCTAGTCTTTTTGAGTAAACTATAACATCTATTCAATGTAAAAAGTATGTATGTTGATAGAAATTTACCTGTTGCTAAATAGTGTTTCCAGAGCACAGTCTTCATACCTTCTTTAACTTCTAGCCTCTTCCCAAAGTTATGTCAAGGTTCCTAATAATATTTATTGTGACCTTCTCATGTGATGGCTTGCATTCCATGTTGATTTGTAGGAAATTTAAAGAAATACCTCTGTGCTGTGATTATATGAATTTATTCTTTGTTTGTAGCTCAAGTCTTACTATTTCCCTTCAAAATAAAAAATTAATTACTGCTGGTGAAATTTGATGCAATTTCACTTCCCGCTTTTGATGGTGTAACCAGAGTTAACTGCTCAGCAAATAAATCTTGCACAGCAGTCTGTTGCAGTTTAAGAAAATTTATGCACTGGGTTGAGGGAACTGCTGGAAATGTTGTACTCAAGGCTCTCCAAAATGTAATTGAGAATGTCAGGAGAAATCATTACAGAACAGGCGATTGCACAGATTTATCTGTTCCACCAGACAGCTTTAAAACATGCAATATGTGCCAGAGGTGGAGAGCTGTTCCAGCACAGCAGCACAGCCATGGAACACAGCCAAGCCACTCACACATTTGTTCTAGCTACATATATTTTAAATATAAAGGAGCGATTGCCAGTGTCAGATACTTTGTATGACTCACATTAATTTTGAGGAGAAGAGAGGATAAAACCAAGGAATTCCTCTGTGGGTTGGATTTAGAGACTAGATGCAGGGAATTCAAAGAAACAGATCTTTACCCTGAATTTTAAAAGCAGCAGTTGGATTTGGGCATAAAACATAGATCCCCATGACAAGTCTTAAGGCAATGTATTTCCAATATTCTGATCAATGATTTTTAATAAATGTCATTGGCACACATTCTGTCACTTTTCTATACTGTCGTCAGATTTTATGGAATAAACTTATGATCTGAGTGGTGATATAAATTGCTATCTGAAATTTACTTTTTAAGCAGAAGAATGTGTCTTTTAAACTTTTTGGAAATAAATCTGATGTTTTGGATGTGTAATAAGGAAAAATGTGTGAATAGTAAAGAAAAACCACAGAGAACTAAAACTATTACACAGTACAGCAGTGCAGAAACTACTAATTGTATGCAGAAACTCAAATTCAAGTGACTTGAACTCAAAATTATAGAGCACGCAGATAAGTTTGATTATGTATGAAAAGAATATAAAGAGCTTGAAATTCACTAGCCTATACTTGATAAAATTTACTTTTGATCTACTGTCACTCCTGTGATATTAAATGAAAGGCTTTGCACACCTCATTGCATTTTTTATATGAAAGGTGCTAATTTACTTTAAATTTTGGACCAGATTTCCCCTTAAAACCAAGTACATGTTTGTTGAGAAATTTGGGAAAGGACAGATCAAATGGACCTCCGTGTTTAGTTAGGTAAATACGAGAACTTATTAAAAATACAAAAGGAAATATGAAAAGATTCAAATATGCAAACAGAATGTTTTAATGGTAACAGTGAGGGATAATTAAAAGAGAACATGGATAAAGAAATTACGTAAATCCAACCTTTTATTTATTCTGTGTTTCATGTATCCTAGAAATATTGCCCAATGAGACTGCTTTGCATTACTGGAAAGAATACAGAGATTGAAATAATTTTTAGAATTGAATACACCTCATGTAGTCAGGAGCCACAGCTTATTGCAGTGCTTTATGTTACCATAAGCAGGAATAAGGAGAAGTGGGTTTATTATTGTCTTATTTACTTAAACCTTGCTAATTTATTAATGCTCTGTAAGTCCTACAGATATAAAGAGCACTATGGATGAAACTGCAATCTGTGTGCAGACTTTGCTTTTGCCTTTTTCTCCTGGTGTAAAAATCTAGTTCACGTGGATGAACATCAAAGAGTTCAGAGGCTAAAGTCCTATAAATATCCCAAATGCAATATATCTTTTTATTTCATGTCTGCGTGTTTTCTGATGCTGAGCGCCTTTGTAAATTGATTGAACAGAGAATGATGCAGTTGTCCTAAAGTGATGTATAGGCTCCAGAACCTGCTCAGTTTGACTTACTGAAAGTCTGTTTAGGGGACAGTGTTACTGCTGCCTGATTTAAATCTGAGACTTCATGAGGAATGAGCCAGGAGTAAAGAGTTTACTCTTCTGCTTGGGTAAGAGAGATGACCCTCCTGTCAGCAATATTACTTCTAATCAACACTTGAGTAAGAGAACAGATGCAGGTGAGCTTAATCCTATATACAGCATCACTTTGCACACACTCATGGTTTTCCAACCTTTAGTACTTCCAGTGATGTTAAACATTGGTCCTTTCAGTCCATTCCTTGGTTATCTTAAGGGTGATCATTTCAGTCAGTGTCAGTGCAAAGGGACATTGCTCAGCTCTTGCTCTGAGGGATGTGTGCCATGGGAAGAATGTGACATTTCTGAGAGACTGTCAGGGCCCACACAAAGTGTTGAGATTATTTAGGTGGCTATGCTGCAGAGAGCTGTACATTAACTTGAAATATGGGAAATATCTGCAATAAAGAGTTCCAGTTTATTTGATCAGGGAGAAAACCTAGATAAAGAAAACCCTTGGGTGTTTTTAAAATGTTCCTTAATGCTTTTTATGCTCCTCAAGATGCAGTGAAGGTCAGTGCAGTAGAAAATGTCTCCATTGATTTAGATAAATGGTACCACTTTGCATTGCATTCCCTTTTCCCTTTTATCCACTTGAAGAACTACCATAAGACTTTTACCTTAGGCTGTCAGGCAATGTGCAAATTTTTCATAACCCCTGGTGAGGTTATTAGGTTGGATACCTCTTACCCTTTAGGGCAAGTACTTCCAGTAAGAGGCTTTTTCAGTTATCATTGTGCCTGCATCATAAATATTTATTTTTGCTGATAATTAATTTTTCTTGTATTTTATTAACCTATAAAACAGAATGATATTCAAGTTAATTTGACATCAATATAAAGATGAAAATAAAAATATTTCTTCTTTCATATTTAATTTGGGTGTTGCTTCAGTTGCTCTGCAACCATTACAGAGTAGTACTGTGGGGTTTATAATGCACCTCAAAATACTGAGGCTGACTAATGAGACAATGTACTTATGTAGTCAGCAGATTTAATGGTATCTAATAACAGCAGAATGAATTTTGGGAAGCTCCACTGGTGAGACCATGGCCTTACAAACTCAGTGGGAGTTTTGAAGACTACATCAACTTTAATCCAAATACAGAAATTAGTGCAATATAGAGCCCTCTTCTTTAATAGAGAGTTTAAATACCTATATATAGAGGTGTGCATATATATATATGTAATTTTTGCACATCCTCAATTTTAAGTACTGTACATGGCTGCTACTCTTTGTGAGAATATTACATGTGAAGCAGTAATTGTCATACTGGAGGTTGCTAGAACTTTCCTTTACAATTGCAAAGATTTGTTTGGAATAGACAAATGCAGGCTTATCAAGTCTCATGCTGTCAGCTTTATACTTTGCTGCCTTCTTTCTAGCTGCAGAGTTATTGCCCTGACTTGTAGCTGCTCCTGTGCTTTCATCAGAGCTTTGTGAAGGCAGAGCAGGAGCTGGAGGGATGTTGTGGTGCTACTGCACGCAGCACTGAGTGCTTGGAAAACCTCTAAGGAAAACGAGGCAGCATTTGACTACTGCACTCTATTCTGTTGCACCTGAATATGTTTGTATGTCAGCTGGGAATTAGGAATTGCTGTGGCAGGAATGTCTGATAGATCACTGGAGTTTCAGACTTCAGATTTGACTCTTTACTGGGTTGACAGTGCACATGGCTGAAGATTAGTTCTTTGCCTGTCAGTAATTATCACTGCACATACAAAACAATCTGTCCTTTAAAAATCTTATCCCAGTTTGAGCTGTGATATGTAATACCACTGAACTGATGTTGATTAAGGCTGATAATTCTGCCCCTTGAAAGCTCAAGGTGGCCAGTCCCAAGAACTCATTGATGAAGGAAGTCCCAGCTTTCTCCTCTGATCCTTTCTGTACAGGAAAAGGGCTCATCTCATCTGGCCACACCATCTTTCTTTTGTGATGATTAACTTTGAGCTACCCTTATTCTTTTGGTGTCAATGAAAGCTTCATACTCAGAAGTGTTATAAGATCGGTGTTTGTATTTAAAGTGCAGCAAAGATTTGTCATATGCAGAAATTAACAGAACTGAGGCAAAAACACTTTAGATCCTTTGCTGAAAATAATAGTCAAAATAGATAAATTAAATTTTGTTTGCTAAGTTATTCTTCAGAGATTGATGCAACTCTAAACATAATGAAAGACAATGCGAGAAATTATCTTTAGCTTGTACCAACTCTAATAAAAAAAGTTAAATACTCTCCCAGAGTTAAAAAAACCCTGTGAATAGTTTTCTGCTGAGTTAGGGGGCTGAACTGACTCCATAAATATTGTGACCTGTGTCAAAGCTGGTTTCAGTCAGTGGGATGATGCATGGAGAGAGAAGAGCAAGAGGGATGTGACAAAATGAACTTCATCCAGGAGGAAGTGAGCTGGTCATCTTATGGAGCTTCCCTCTGAGATAGAGATTTTGGGAAACTGTACATTTTTACACCTTCTGTAACAACTCCTTAATTAGAGTAAACTTAGGGAGATCCACCTGCCCTAGTATTAGTCACAAGTGACTGGCCCTGTTGCAAGATTTAAACTTTCCCAAATTTGTCTTCCAGCAAAGATGAATGACACAACCACTGAATTATGGATGCAAAGTAGATATTGAGGCTGATTTTGTTTGAAGTTTCTTGGTGTCACCTTAATGGATCAACTTTTTTTTTTAAATTGGCATGCTTTCTGTGGTTTAAGGAATAACATTTTTTTGGTCCACCCTGAGCAGTAAATGTTGAAAGCCCAGAAGAGCTGTTTTATAAAACATAACATAAACATATATCTTCAGTTCTTCAGAATGCTCTTAGTGATAATAAAGATTTGGCCTTCTCAAGTCACATTGTATCAGGTTTTAACCTTGGATTAGCCTACAGATCATGCAGAAAGTAAAGCCAGATGAATTTACAACTAGACCACACTACTAAATTCACTTTTGGGAATATATTGAACTACCACTACAATCAGTTTGAAACTGTCAAAAAATAGCTGTAGTGCAGAAAAATTCAGAGGCAAATAACTGGTTGAAAGTCAGCGATAACAGTTAGAAATTCTGAGCGCTGCCATTGCTTCTCAGAATAAGGACAAATCTGGATCTTGTCACCTTTCTGCTTTGATGCAAGGTTTCTAGTGTTTCAAATTGTGTTGGCATGAAAATATTCCTTGAGATTGCATTTCCAATACTCAAATTAGAGCTGAGTAATAGAGGAATTTAAAAAAAAAAAACAAACTTATTTTTTCTTTGTCCTCAGAGGATGATATTTCATTTTGAACTTGTGTGGCTGGATGACATTATTGCTAATATCTTGAGTAGATGTCATAATGTTTATGAATTACAGAATTAGTTAATTGCCCTTTAAAGATTCTAGGCCAAGGCAGCATTGCCCTTGGTTGCCATTCTTTTCCCAACAAAATGATACTACAGGTGATATGTGTACACCTGTTTGTTTGTTTGTTTGTTTTTTCCCCTTTATGTGGTCACTTCTGTGCATTAGTGAGATGGAAGTGCTCAAAATCTACTGAAATTACTGACTTCAGGAGTATGCAGCTTGATTCACATGTACTGCAAATTTAGTTGCATTTGTTATAGACAATGTAGGATTAGAAAGGAGGATAATCATATCTAAATTATGGGCAGAGTGGGGACTTAGTAGCAACTAGAGTGATGAAAAAGTGTGATTTCATAGATGTTACTTGTTGATACCATGTGGCTCCACTTCTACTGCCCTAAAGGACATTAGACATGCTGTAATCTTTAATTTCTGCCACAAATGACACATTGAGGTACCTTTGTATATTGCTAGGCAAACCAGATTTGGCTGTGTTACACTGAACCATTCTGACGTTATTTATTATCTAGCTATTATCTATTGCTGGAATGGTCATAGATAAAATGAAGTGTAGAAAACTCATGTAGATTAGATAAAAAGAAATTCTGTTCTACTGCTAGATTAGATAAAAAGGAAGTATTTCTGCAGAGGAGTCTGGTGTGTCATTTAAAATATAGTAAGGTGCTGTGGGTTTTAATATTGTCAGAATGTGAGTCTTAAAACAGTAGAGTTATGGGAAAAATTCTTTGTCACTGTCACTGATTGGAATGGTCCTATTGTGAGTCTATAAAGCAATTGAAGAATCCAGAATTGAGTAAACACTTGTGTTGAAAAGTAAGCAATGAGTAAATCAGAATTTTAAAAAAAAGTTACTGTACAGATTTTATGCCCTCAAATAGAAAACCAGGAATTAAAAAAACAGATAGCCAAACAATTGTATGGCCTTTTATTAAAGCAGTCATTGTACACCACAGTCAGTGGGGTACATGATAATATGAGATTATGTTAGTTTCTGAGGCTTTGTTCCTGTTACCTGTTTATTTCTGCAGTGTTTCTTAAAGAAACTTGTTAGGCTCCTTTATGCTACATATTTGCAGTCTTTCACACTCTAATGTTCCTTTTTAGGGTGTGCTGAAGGATTACATTTACAGTTATTATCTTCATAGGGTATGCAGTCTTCTATTACTTGTTCATTTTGGCTTGTTTCAGAGTTACTCATTTGGGACTGCTGTTTTTATTTCCATGTTGCTTAATTGGCTTTTATGAATGACTTGTATTGATAAAGGTGCAAAGGGATGAATATATTGTCAGCTGAATTTTTAATGTTTTCCCTTCAACAGATGAAGGGTAAGGATGGATTTTTAACTTGCCACAGACAGGCTTCCCTCTGTTATTATCATAGATCAGTGATACTTCAAATTGCTTTAATTTTGAGACAGAAGCCATGAATCATTACAAGAATCTGAGAAACTGCGTGAACCTTTTCAAGAGGTGAAATTAAAAAGAGCTCAAGCTGAGGGAACTGCTAGCCCCAAAAATATCCCTTTAAATAACATAATGAGATTCCAGGAGGCATTTGTGTCCTTTGTGAGTTTTCTTCAAAAAGTAGCAAATTCCAACCTATTTGTAAACACATTAGCTGCATTTCTTTCTGTCTTCAAAGGGATAAAAGTCATTGTAAGGGAGTGTTTGAGACTTTAGGAACCATCCTTGCCCTTTTTTTCACACTCCACAGGCAGCACGGTGGTGGAATACACAGTGGGATACCAACTTCAAGGTCCTCATTCTACCCTTAAAAGCTGTGCTGCTGACAGTGCATTTTTGAAAAGGTCTTTAGCTTGAAGTGGCAAAAAGGTCTATATGCTAAATACAAGAGACTTTGATGTTCTTAGCTTTCTTCCCCTCTGAAATTATAAATGGGGTTGAAAAGTCCTGTGAATTGAGTGAACTACCGAGCAGTAATCCAAACAGCAATAGCTGTTGTCAGTGTTGGGTGGATTCAAATGGGCCTTGCTTCCACCTTTTTATAAGAGTTGATCATATAATTTGAATCTAGTTTTACATTTGTGTCTGAAATATGGCTTTAAGAAAACCGAAGTTTGACAAATATACTTCTTCCTTCTGGTTCTGTTTTCTTCTACCTCTGGAACTTTTCTGTTAAGAGTGCAGCTGTATGCATTGGTACATAATTATTTGCAGTAAGCAAGGGTGAAGCAAACTGTAAATGGAAGAAGAAATCTGTGGATTTTTGAATGGTTGATTGTTTTTACAGTTACTCAACATGAAACTTGTTTCTTTGTTCTTTTCTTTACTAGATGCCTAGTATCTACATATTAAGTCTGACTTTTGATGGTTCAAAATTTCTTTATCAAAATTAGCAAGGATCTGTAATAAGTAATTTATTCACATTGTCTGTTGAAGTGTTGTCCAAATACCTCTGTTTAGTACCAGTTTGGTAGGTCTCCATTAATAGCAAATATCTTTCTATATTGTATGCAGTACACAGTGTTTCTTTCCATTTTAAATGGTTCTTTTCTGTTGCTGCTTCTTTTTTTTTGATTTGTTGATTGACTAAAAGGCAGAAGTAACAAAAAAATCTAATAGAGACTGCTCTTATTGAATTCAGCTGTTTTATATTCTTCACAGCAGATCTCTGTGCTGTTCATATCAAAGCAGTCCAGGCTGTTATCTCTGAAAAGAGACTGATATTTTACGTGTTTGTTCTCTGGGTATATTTAGCTTATGAATAGACTGCAGAGGTCTTGAGAAGTTTTGAGGTGTGAGTTGTGAAGGGCAAATGTTATCAGCCCCTACTAAAGTCTTGGGGAATTGAAAGTGCTCCTCTGTAGCTTCACATTCAGAACCATGACTGAGTCTTGCATAGGGCACATGTGCCATAACCCTTTGTGCAATTCAGCCAGTTTCCCTGGCATAATTGACACAGACACAATTAAGCCATGTCTGTACTGGGCTATGAGGCTTTGTTACTGCACAAAGGGCTGCTGATCACCTCTGTGCTTCTTCACCTGGCCTTTGACCAGCAGCATGGTGACTGTTGCTGTGAGCTATATGTGAGAAAGGACAAGCTTAGAAACCCTCTTTTTGTGCTTCATCTTCTGCTGAAGCAATCTTGAGGTGTTTGATGCAGACTGCTAGTAAAATAGCAGTCTCCTGCAAGTTTCTTTGCTGGATGACACTTCAGTTCCAGCCCCTATTTCATCACTGTTCAAGTCTGGGATGGACTTATGGTCATCTTTAACTGGTGGTGCTCTTTTCTGCATCTTGCATTACTCCAACATTGCTGATGTACACGAACATCAAACACAAGGAAGATTAGATATCAGACATTCGTGATCACTGAAATTTTCACTTTAAATTGGATGGATGTAAATCCAACAAGATCAGAGTGAGGAACCCTGGAGAGTGTGTGATGGGCATTTGAAGGGACTGGGGACCAAAAGTAGTCTACCAGTGTCTGTAGGTACCTCTTGAGCTATTGGCTCTTTGTACCAAGGTCTCCAAGGTGGAAGGCTAATGGTGCATTCAGTTCACTGTCTGTTCTTTGGAAAGCTCCAGAAGTTGAAGCTATTGAGGAGTGATGATGACCATTTCTTGTAATGTTAAAACTACTGTAAATTGGAATTAGATTCTAAGGTTGACAGCTTGTAACCAATGCAGATTTGTGCTGGCATCACTTTGTCTCTTGGCTGTCTACCTGGAGCACTGTCAAGAGCTCCTTCAGCAAGCGGCTCTATTCACAGAGGGGCTAAACCTGTAACTTGTGGTACTTTTCATTCTTAATCTATGATTCCTCCTCTCCCTTGTGACTTTTTGCTTAAAAATGACAATTATTGATATAATGTTTGGGTTCGGTAGTTATTTGTCAGTGGGAATTAACCTCTCCCTGTCCAGAAGCCTGGATCTGGCAGTGGGTGGCTTTGGCACTTGGAATTTTTGTGAAATAGATGCTGGAGAAAGAAAAGTGAAAGCTTAACACTGGCATCACTGTACCCCCAGCTGAATAATTTCAAGTGCCTATCTCTTTCAGAACAGTGCATATTGAGCTCACTGGCTACATCTGACTCCTCCTGATGCTGTATCTTCCCTTTCTATTTTCAGTTTCCAGCAGCTGCTGGTGCTGGCTGTTGGTCATCTCAGGGGATGTGAACTGGTTTTGTCCCTTTGCAGGCTCTATTAGGCCTATGTGCAGTACTCTCATCTGCTTGAGGTGAGCTTAGGATGTGAATTTAGACTGCACATATGGCAAGGTATTGGACTTAGTATTGACTTCAATTAGACTTGCGTTAGCCTGGGGAACCTGGGCAAAGTATTCCTTAATTAAAATGAAACAAGTGTGATCCCCAAGCAGGGAGTCCTACCTTGTTCTGCTCTCATAAACACACTTAGTATTTGATGCTGTCTTCAAACAGAGGTGACTGAGGAAGATTAAAGTAACTTCTGGTCTCAAATTTATGGATGGGAAAAACTCAAACTGTTTCTAGTATTAGTAGGTTTTGCCTAGAGCTTTAAATAAAGAACTTTTTTTTTCTGTGTTATTTTTCTTGTTTTCACATATGTTACTATAAAAAGAAACAGTGGGTGTTAGCTGTCTCTACTACCAGGCTGTTCATACTCATTGCCACACACTTGATACTCCCTATAGGTTGTACAACTTCAAGGTATAATTCCTAAAGTGCCAGACATGTCACTTTGGAGCCTCAGGTTTCACGGAGAAGATTTACTTCAGCATGGCATGGGTGATTGCAGAGTTAGCTGTTTTAGTGAAAATAGTTAAATGAAATATCAGTTACTGTGAGACTTCAGTCACCAGGTAATTTTGAGTGTTCTGGCACTGCAAGCAGCACAGGGACTGAGCTTTGAGTAGCAATCCTTTAATAAATAAATGAATTAGATCATTTTAATGGTCCACCAAGTGCATGGAAAATACTGTTTTCCAAGATGTGAGTAACTGTTCCTAAGCACCCGTGATACTTGCTCATCTGTGAGAAAATCAAGAGGGTTTTTATTTTCCTTTTCAGTTCTGAGGTAAAAAAGAAGGCATACATTGAAATGAAATTATTCAACATTTATGACTCTGTTAGGTTGGACTTTTCAACCTTATTTATTTTTAAAATGAACTTCTTATTCACTTGAGTAGTGAGAAATAACGTCAGATCCAGAAATCTCAACAGAAAACAAAATGAGAACAGGAAGAAAATTTAAGCTCATATTCTGCTATAGGTATAGATCACCTTTTTCCCATGATAGGGAGACTCACAGATAAGTGCAACATTAAAGGGAGAGGAAGAAATTCTGTTCTCTTGCTATTAGATATCTAAAATGTACTTGTATAATGAACTGGATTGTCTTATTTACCTGAAACTAAGCTACTAATTTGTTTTTGTACAAAAATTTTATTGAAAATGTAATAAAATAAGGATTTTGGTAGCATGACCATTTTTAAGAGTGAGAGAGGGGAAAACAATGTATTGGCAGTAAAGTTCAGTGCCAAATCCTTCTTGCTTTAATCTTGCAGAATTCCTATTGACTGACACTGGGGGATTCTTCTAAGTAGGATTTTGCTTGGAGCTCTATGAATAATGAATCTTCTCATACAAAATTTTTAGGAGGTTTTTTTTTTTCAGTGGGTGAAAAAAAATCGTGTACTGGTATTATTCTTTCAGACCCAGGCATATTGACAACCAGCTGGAGATTTTTAGGTACAGTTATAAAGGCTTGCTCTAAAAGTAGGAGATAGCAATTCTGTATCACCTTTGGAATGAGGGACAGGAAACTCTCTAGTGGCAAAAGTGTAACATGGGGAAAAATCACATCTTTTTTGTGTAGTGTTCTACTTATCATAATTCTGGAAAGGCTTTGAGAGTTTCAGTGCATGAGTTGGATACAAGTCTTGTGTGATTAATCATTGTGACCAAAAAATAAAGAAAACAATGGTTCCAAATATGGCACTCACTCTGAACATCAATAATGAAAACAAAGAAAACTTTTTCCAAAATTATATTCCATCAGAATTATATCTGGAGTGCCTATAACAAAAGCTTTCTCCCTGTAATCTAGCATGGTTAAGTTTTAAACAAGAACAACTGATGAGGACATTTTCTTCTCCTCCAGCAATCTCGCAAGTATAATACTACTGAAAAAGTTTCATACTCAGAAGCATTTCAGCTGATAACATAAACCACTTTATAAAAGCTATTCTTACTCCAAACAACCCTTATGAACCTTCTAAATGTCTTAATCTAGCACAGTACATCATCATGGCTCATTAGATGCTGTGAATGGCATAGTGCAGTGACTGGATATACTTTTTGAATCATACTAATTTTGAGACACTAGCACTCTTGTGCTACCTTGCCCTGGTAAAAGCTATATTTCTATTAGATTTTATTAGCTGCTGCATCAGTCATTTGCTCTAACATATATTCTACATTCTTTTTTGCTGTCACATCATTTACCTCACTGGACTTGCTTGAATATCCTGTGTCAGCAGAATGTTCCAGATGCATTTGGAAAAATATCCTTACAAAAAGATCTGCTTGTACATTACTGAGAGCAAACAAAGTTTTACTCATACCTTTGATTTATGAAGCTCATGACCTTAACAATATGCCTTAACACGTGACATTAACACATATACCCAGTCTTTCAGGCAGTGTCAAAACCCCCAGTTCTGACATGTTAGATGTGTAATGCACTTAAAAGTGCAATCATCAGTGCAGTTTGTGAGGACTAATGCATTTATTCTATAATTTCCAGTTGAAATGCCTGGATGATGTCAGCAGGCAACAGGGGGAGGGCAGAGAGGAAATATGGGCTATCTGATTATATTGGCTGGAACCCTTCTCAAGTTCAGGGACTTTAGATCAACACAAGAACCCAGAAGCAACCCTGTCTAAATATCTATGTAGAAATACTTATAAAACTCACACTCAAATGATGTCATAGCAGACAGGCTCATAACATGTCACCATAATCTGGGAGTTTTCTGCTGAACATAGTATAAATTAGTTTATCAAATTTTTCGTTTGTCAGTTGGTAAATGGAAGATATTTTTGGAAGTTGTTTCCATTTCCAATGTTCTGCTAGAGGTTAAATTTTTCTCTGGCCTCTGTCTAGAGTGCCCTTTGCATCTGATTTTCATCTTGATGTCTCCTTAAAAAGAAAATAAAAAATCTCCAATAACTACTTTGTTTCTAATAAAGTACATTGGCTGATACTACTTGAAATTCTTTCTTAGGCAAGTTCTCTTTCTCCATGAATTTTATAGCTATTGTTTTCCACCTTAAAAGAGTAATTTATGGGAGATATAAATTCTTAGCTACAGGAAACATGCCACCATGTGCTGTCTTGATTTTGGAGGTGGGGACTATTTTGAGGATGGTACTGGCAGAAGGAGCTTTGATTTTTTGGTTTTTTGTTTTTTTTTTTGTGGTTTTGTGTTTTTTTTTTTNTTTGTTTGTTTGGTTTTTTTTTTTGGAAGTGAGAAATCAAAACAATAAATGGAAAGTTATCATGTTCCTAATATTGCAGTGGAAAAAGTTTTTGGGATAGTGCAAACAGGAATTTTCCAATACCACAGAGCATTTCTTGTAATGTTTTCCATTTCTTGTAATGTTTTCCTTTTCTTGTGTACTTTAAAAAATGTTTTATTCTTACTGGATCTTATAATGGGTTCTATTTTCTCAGTAAGCAGTGAGCCAGTCATGAAGTCAACACCCCTGATCATCAGATATTGAGGAGTCTCTC
>PYHW01010720.1:159390-172168 GCA_013186435.1 Turdus rufiventris | reverse complement strand
GTGATAAATCAAAACAATAAATGGAAAGTTATCATGTTCCTAATATTGCAGTGGAAAAAGTTTTTGGGATAGCGCAAACAGGAATTTTCCAATACCACAGAGCATTTCTTGTAATGTTTTCCTTTTCTTGTGTACTTTAAAGAATGTTTTATTCTTACTAGATCTTATAATGGGTTCTATTTTCTCAGTAAGCAGTGAGCCAGTCATGAAGTCAACACCCCTGATCATCAGATATTGAGGAGTCTCTCACAGTGATCTTTGGGTGACTTCTGCTCTAGCTCCCCGGGCTTCCAAGCTTTTTTCCGATCCTCACTTCCACCTCAGGTGCAGAGTGTTCTGGAAAAAAATAATCAATCAAAATAAAAACACCACAAACCCACCCAATCAACAATTTATGAAAAGCCAACAAGAAAACCTGTTGTCTGCCTCTTTTCAAAATATTTTATGTGAAAGTAGACCTGTTCCACCATACTGACTTCTAAGCCCTTTATTATGATCACCTCTTGTACAGCTTTCTATAGATTTTTCAAGCAGTTGGATGCTTCAAAGTTGTTTGGCTGTATAACCAAAGTGAAAGTTAATAATTCTGGCTTGGTGTGATTTTTTGCTTGGTCATAGCTGCAAATCTTGAGTAGCAAACCCTATGGATATGGATGTGCTTTCCTGTATCAAAACAGTCAAACTGGTCAAAAGGGAGAGGATTTCAAGACCACACAAATCTATCACGAATCAGTGTATTGCTGGATTATTTTATAATCACCATCATTACATTTTATCATATATAGATCAGAAATTTTGCTGTTATTTAGTTATTTTAAGTCAGAACATATTATTCCCAGAATTTTTGTCCTGGTTGTTTGAGATTCAAGTGCAGTATTTTCCCATGACTCCTAAAACTGCAGTCTCTGCTCTATATTCTCATCTTTGTAAAGCACTTTTTAATGTGCTAATAAAAGAGGCAAAAAATTGTGTGACTTTGCAGTATAAATTATGTATATCAGTTTCAAATATTTCCCTCTAAGTAATGCATCATTAGCAGATTATCCTTCAAACTGATGTCCCAGAAGAGGTAAATTTTCAGGCAAATTTTGGAATGTTTTTAATATTTCTCCATGAAATGTCAAAAGAAACTGACATATTAGAGGAAATAAAGGTGCCAGCAGGGTGGTTACCTTGTGTTTTTCTCTAAGCAGTCATCAGTTTGATATTTACAGAAAAAAAATTGACAGCTTGAATTTTATTTTGTTGTTGTAGCATCCCAATTCCTTGAATGCTGAAAAAGATCAAAATCTTTGGTTCATCTAACACTGTGATTTTGCCTTTGTTTAAAAACAAAAGAATGCTATTTAATTCTTATGAGTTCAACATTACCATGATCTTCCTTTTTAGTTGTTTTCTGACACTTTGTAAAGAAATGATCGCTCTCCTTTGCTTCAGCTGAGGCTTAAAATGTCCATATTTTGACCTTTTCAGAAGCAGAACTGACTTGTGCTTTCTTTTTCCTTGTACTATCCACAGGCAGTATATATTAGGAAAAAAATGCAGTGCTGCTGACAGGTTTTGGCTTTACATAATTGCAAGAAACCTTGCCAGGTCTCACAATTGGACAAAAGGGTAGAGCTCTTATTTATAAAAAAATGTTTCAACTTGTGTGTGCTCACATATTCATTACAAAAAATATGAATTATTTCTCTATTCAACAATGGAATTTGAATTTGTGTGGCTATTTTATTAATTATTCAGGTTTTTCTGTCTCAAACTCTCCAGTATTTGGGCCATCCATTTGAATGGAGCTTTCAGGAATAATGATGTTATACAAGTAATATCTAGAGGGTAGTGAGTTGTCAGAAATGGATGCATGACAAAAAACAAAATAGCAAAACACAAGTTGGCATAAATTTGCATGTTATGTTTATACAAAATTACAAAAAAAAAATTTTCTTTATTTTTATTTATTAAATAAATGATTTGGTGAGTCTTAATGTAACTTAAGAAATAAGTGAGAAAAGGATTGTGTTTTTCAGCTGCAACTTGTTCCATCCCATATATTAATCACTACATTATTTTACAATTAGAGCCACTGGAAGCACATTCTGAAAAACACTGATGCGCATATCACTTTTGGATCTGTATTGTTTTTTCAAGAATGTGACGGAGTCCAGGAAGGAATTCTGTTTCCAGTTTAAACTGAATCCTTGGGTCTGGATGGGTTTGTTTTGGGGAATAGGAATCGTCTCTTCAGTTTTGCTGTGATCTGAGCTAAGGATGTAGATCTATTCACTGGGAAAAATAGGTCAGATTGCCCAGGAGAAAACAAAAAAAGTTGTCATTTATTCTTTGAAAGTCATGTGGATACTGCAGAGGGGGTTGGTGCAGCCATCTCTGGATACCTGGAGGTCCAGCTGCTCAGCAGAAAATAAGACCAGGCTGTTGGTGCCATAAATCACATCCTTGGCCATGTCACAGTGCCTGTGTGCTTGCACTGACAAAGCATTTGGCACAGTGAGGCTGCTGAGCAAAGCTGTAACTTCCAAGGTATGAACTGAAGTATGGGACAAAGTGAACAAGGTAAAAAAAAATTTGGAAATGAACAGTTCAGTGGATAGAAAAATATTGAGAAGGGCTTAAACGTCAGACTGAATATTACTGCAGTAGCAATCATGGCATGCTCTGGTGTGCAAGACTTTCATGTGTGACTTGAAATAAATCTTGAGGTTGTAAACTGGCAAGGGAGGGAAAAATGGAAACAATTCCATAGCATAGGAGTCGAAATATACTCCAGATTAAACAGGCTTGCAACACTAGAATGCACCAAATGATTAAAATAATTAAAGGAGAGCTATTGAGATATAAAAATGGAGATGAATGCTCTCAGTGAGAGCAGTGTAGCATTCATTCTCCTCGTGAAAGATGCTCAGCAGCCTTTGTCTTCAGAGATAAGAGCACAGTGCCAAATCCCCAGTGAGAGCTGCCTAGCAACTAACCCGCCGAGTGAGGGCAATGCAGCAGTTAATCTCTTTAGTAAGCAAGTGTAGCTATTAATTTAATTAGTAGGGGCAGCATACCATGAATCAGTATGGTAAACCAGAAAAATTTTTAATGAAGATTTTTTTTTTGGAGTTCTAAACTTGAGTGGTCACATCAGGGATTGCCTCCCTATTACAGTGGGATGGTTGAAACCTTATTAGAAGTGAAATTCAGAATACTGTGCCATGGGATGGGATTCACTAACAATAAGCAAGAAGTTATTTTTATTTTTGGCTGGGAGAGAGACTTAAAAGGCAGGAGCTCCCAAAAGGCCCCCCATGCATTTCTCACCACTTTCATCTCTTCTGACTTGTGTTCTGGCTGTTAAACATGATGATGATGGCTCCTGAGAATAGTGGTAGTGGATCACTCTGGATTTGAGAGCATCTGTAAGAAGTTCTCTGTGGTATGTGAAGTACATGTACTAGTCAAAGCAAACTTTCACTTCAGAGAAAAGTAGGAAATGTTTTCAGGAAATCCACTCATTTGAGGTTTTGTAATCAAAATTGAGACTTTTTCTTTGAAATCCAAGGAGGAACATAGTGACATAGGACAAATATATACTAAATATTTAAACTTTTATAATTAGTATCAGCTATTTGTAGTTTCATCACTAAAAACTATACTACTGGCAGTTAGATAATGCAGTTAGTAGCTAATCTATATCATTCAAGTTGTGTCTTAGAAATGTGAAGATTTTTTTCAAAAGAGCCTGAAGATATATTTCCCTCAAAAAATCCCCAAACCTGAGAGACCTGCTGCTTGGTGCCAGCATGTGTATGCTCAAAGCAAAAGTATTTGATCTTCACAAATAGTTTTGCAAGTTCCCCACCATCCCTGGAGAAGATGGCAAAGTGACACATCCACTGGTTACTGTGAAATCTCCTGAGCTGTCACTTTGGTTGGGTGACAGAAATTTTACATCACAGCTGTTGCATGTTGTGCTGTATGCAGGTGTAGAATTCATTTATTCTATGGGAATATCTTTTAACACAATGCTTTAAAAAGTTATTTTTTCACTTAATTCCATTTTAGGAGAGAAACAAATGAAAGATCTGTTGTAAAAGCTTTAAAATAAGATTTTTTTGTTAATGGAAAATTGGAATCAATTTCCAGTTCCAGGATGTAACTGAAATGGATAAGGGATAGATAAATAAAAAGATCTGCTCTAACCATTGTACTTTGGCATTTTAAAAGCAACTTTTGTTAAGTATTCAGGAGTTTCAATTCCTAACTGATACAGTATAAAGGAGAGCAAAAACAAGAAAAAGGCAGCAGGATAACATCTAAATTAAAATTTCCTTTATGTACATTTCATTTAGACGAAATCACTACTATTTTCATGGCCCTCACATATTGCTACCCTAGAGTCAATCACAGAATTAACTAGTGTTGTTGCATATTATCAGTACCTGCTGGTAGAAACTCTGCCATCAGCAACCACAAAATATTCTGCACTGTTTTATTAAGGCCAGAAAAACATTTGCAAAAAAAAAAAAAGGTATGCACACCTGTTCACACAAGTTCATGTGCATATAAATATGGTATTCATAACACTAATTGCTTAATCCTTTTTCCTTTAATCCCATAGCACTACTATTCATCACTGACTGCAGTCAAATCCAAATCCCAAGAATCTTTACAAGACTGATAGTTTCAAGTTCATTCTGAAATCATCTGGTGAATAATCTTTACTGTTCTGGTTAGCAAAAAGTAAGAGATATTTAATGTTCAAGGGTGCTAAAATACATATTCCAGTGATGTTCTAGAATGCTAGCCCAATTTACTTTTGTTCAAACCTTATCCATGGTTAATATGAAGTTTTAAAAATATTGATAAATTGTGACACCAAAAGGTAAATGGAAACCTTCCCATTTATTTCTCTTCTTTCTTTTTGACCTTTTTTTCTTTTCATATCTCATGACCAAATGCTGCTCTATTTTTTTTTAATACATTTTCACTTCAGGTGTTGATACGCTGCTCCTGCCAGGCTGTCTTTAGAGCCCAGCTACATCATTGCCTGTTATTTTGCACTGCAGCTTGAGTTTACCTTTTCACTATCCTTGTCAACATGACACTACCTTTAAGTTTATAGAGAGATGGAGGATGTGAGCTCCCAGTTCAGACCTAAACCAGTTATGCTCATGCCAGATAGAACTACAGTTTAGACTTTTGTTCCTGTTTCCACTACAGTTCCCTGTTCTCAGCTGTGTAAGCATTTGCTCAAGGGTGAAGCGTGTCATAAAAGACACATAAGAGGAACAGTTTTGATTTTAGGTTTAGAAACACAAACCCCAGACATTTTTCAATTAAAGACAGGAAAGGAAAGAAGTTTTCAACTTTCAGCCACTTTTATACAATTCAGGAACTTGTAACTGTCTCTTACAGCGGTGCGAAGCTCAGGATAGGGGAGGCGGGGGAAATGGAAAAAGAGTGACAGAAAGAGGATATAGAGCAATTATTTCAAGATCTTCTTTTAGTAAGACTTTTGGGAAATGGTAAAAATCTGTATTACTGGATAACAATCCTCACTGTGCAGTAACTCACTGCACACCCACGTGAGCTGCTTTTTCATGTGAGTACTCTATTGAAAGAATTACCCAGAGGAGCAAAGCCTACTCACCCAGATGTCTTTGCAAATAGATGTTATCCTGCTCTTGTTTTATATTCAGTAAACAAAAAGATATTTGTATTTCACTAAAAAACAAACAAAATAGAAGAGGAAAAGAATGAAGGAGTGTAAGCGTGTATAACATTACCTTTAAATATGCAACTCAAATGAATCCTTGTCCATCAAGGTCTGGAACTGTTCTTAACATCATAAAATCACAATTTAGCAAAATCACCCAAAAATTACTGGATCTGATCTCAAACTAAGCCTAACCCTTAAATGACTAGTGTTAAAATCAATCCACAGGTTCTTTCTTGGTAATGGCTGAGAGAAAAGGCAAATGCTCCTATCAAATTCTGAACTCAAGATTTGCCCCATGGTTTCAGACTGACTGTGAGAAGTCAGTATTTCAAAATGATAATAAAGGTGCAGTAGAACATTTATGTATTGATATAAATTTATGCCATTAACTCCACAGTAAAAAGGCTTAACTTTCTGTTTTAAAGAAGATAAAATTATGTCTCCTATCCTTGCAAGTGGTTATTTTATTATTGTAAGGAATATATTCATTTTTAAAAACATGTTGAGGTGGGAAAGTCAAACTTTTATAAAAGTGAGAAATGAAATGTGAAATTGGCCTAACTATATTGTCTGAAGGATCAGATTTAAGTGAGGGTTTTTAAAGCTGGTCAAGGTACCATAAAACCTTTGCAGTCACTTCAGTATTTTACCCAACGAATTGCAAGAATTTGTTGGTTGGCTTTCCTTCTGTGGTTAAGAATTTGTCTGTGTGTTTGGTTATGTTAGATAAATAAGGCTGGTAGAATGGAGCAAGCTGATTCATGGAAACATAAAATCACATTTTTTTCTTATATTTCTCATTGACATTCAGCTAACAGCAAACTGGATATTTAGCACTTGTCCTGCAGGGCTGCTTGTCTGATGGCTGGAAGGATCACTCAAGGCTGAGGAATCCTGTGTTTTCTGTCTTCAGCTTGGATCTTTCACTCTCTGCAATGTAGTATTAAGCTGTTAGGAGACAATTCAGTACTGCAATTCATGGGCTTGCAGATAGCTGGATTTATTTACCTAAAATAATTTGTCTTAAGCTTTGTTTTCATAAACATTTTTATTTGATTTCTGGAGAAACATTTCAGAACCTGAACATGTGTGCATGTGCTCACAAGGAAAGGTGGAGCCTGACCTGGTGCTGAGCAACAAACACCTTTTTGTCACAGTATTGCCTCTTACTTCCAGCTAATTATTTATATAAGGTCTCCTGAAACTTCAGAAGAGTGTTGTCATTGATCAATGCTTAACTAAATAGGAATTAGGCATTTTGCTTTTATCTGTACTAAAAATGTCTTTTTTTTCCTAATGTGAGGGACGTTGCCAGATCTGATAAATTGATTTAATGCTCATATTGAAGAAAGGGATTTGAGGCCTGATCAATTAAACACTTGAGCTAAGGCTTCAGTAAGGAATGTGAATCATTTTGGCAGGTTGTAAATATTAAAATTGATATGAGCTCAGAGACAGCATTTTTTGTTAACTGGAGAAAAAGAGTCAATGTAGAAACAGATTAGAAATCGAGTTGCAAGAAGCAAGTGGTGTCATGTTTACTTTTCTATGGTTTATTGGGTGCATCTATCACTGCTATGAAAAAAGGAACTGGAATTTTCAGGAGTGAATAACTGCTATGTAACAAAATGGCACAATAGCTATTGTAAATACAGAGAGGGAGGGAAGAGAGTGTCTGAAGGTAGATGAAGTTTTATGGAATAAAAAAGCTCAGGAAATTTTCTGATTCAACTAGTAATATTTTGAATAAAACATTTAAAATAAATATGATTCACAGAACTCCAAATCAATAGCAATTGCATGGTCATTATTGGAGTCCAAGACTTCTTCCACAGCATGAAGGATCAAGGAAGATCTGATTTTGATAAATTCCTCAAAACTCCCTCTAATTCTCTGCGCAAGGGGAGATACTCAGAATTTTGCTTGTTAAACAAGATCAGTCTTCTGAAGTCATTTGATGGGTGGAGCATTGCCAGATTGGGGGTGTCCATTGTTCAGGGCAGGATCTATCCAGAGTCCCATTCCCTTCAGTGTTTTATTAATGAGTCCAGTGTTAGCATTGAAAGCACCTTTCTCCTGTTTATTTATGATGTCAGACCTAGTAGGGCTCCAGTTATTTCTGAGATTAGCCCAAGAAAATTTGACTCGACAGGTTCCTGCTTTTTTACTTGTTTTTTTTTTTTCTCTTATGGGTTTTCCCCTTTTGAATTACATCCTGCTGACAAATGCTATGCTTAGAGGGTAATAACCCAGCAATAATTCCTCAGAATATGGAGTTTAGAGCGATTTACAAACTAAGCCTACACCCCCAGTGTTACTGAAGGAACTGAAAACATCATATTTACATATATTAAAAAACCTGTTTAGATTAAGCTTCTGTCCTTCCTCAGTGCTGAGGGAGTCATCCCATTAAATGCTTTGCTCATTTTGGTCATGCAGGCACACTTCTAAAAGGAAATCTAAAGTTCCTGCAGGTAAACATAGTTATGCACTGGTATAGGTTGTCTACTGAGATAAAGGAGTCACTGTTTTTGGAAGTTCTTAAGCAGTTATTAATCAAACATCTGTCAAAACATGCAGGAAAAGTTCTCTGGGAATTTTATGAAATTAGTTTTCTTTCACAAAGTACAAGGGCTCTTCAGGCTTATTTTTTTTTCCCCGAAGAACTCTATACTAAACATTTCTGCCTACCTCTGATAACTGTTGTGCTTTTATCCTAGTGACATTCATAATTATTCTGATGTTTTCTGTTATTTTGATAGTGTTGATATAAAATCTCTGAGCTATTTGTTATTCTGGTTAAGATTTATCACTCTGGTCTTGTTTGACTCATAAGTTGGGCCACACACTGTAGATTCATCAGCTCATTCTATTCCAGGGAAAATAAATGTATTTTGAATTCTAAATGTATTTTGATGTATTTTTACTTTTTCTGTCAAATATTTGTCTCATCTATCTCTTCATTCTGCAATGAAATCTTCATTACGTAGCAGGTCAATTTCTGGTTAACAAAAATCCAGAGTACTTTCTATAAGATGAGATATTTGTTTGTTTGCTGGAGTTTTCATAAGGGAATATTATCAGTGTTTTGATTGTCCTAGCTGGAAAGATTTCTTGAGGGAAGATGCTCGCTAGTCTGTTTATTAGGACAAAGAATTACTCACAGTATTTGTCATTTCTTGTGAAGATATACATTTCCTGTCAGGGACAGGTAGGTGGGCTGGTTAGATTGGCCACCACTCTCCCCTGCCTGTTTCTCTGCCTATGGTATTCACCTTCCAAAGAATGACAGTAATAATGGAATGTCGTATTCCAGCTGCAAGGGGTGGGCATCAGTGACTGAGGGAGAGAGCCAGCTGATGAGGCTTAGTTATTCAGAGGAGGAACAGCTCTTGAAAGGATGGAGAATTGGATCTGGCTACAGCTCAACACTTTTGAGAACAGATTTAGCCAAAAGGAAGTAAAGGATGAGCAGTCTTGATGATTTAATGAGGCAGATGGTTTATTGTTTTGGAACTAAGCTACTACAGACTGCCATGTTTTAACTTTGTTTAAAACTGATTGATGTTTTTTAGAGACTGGACTGTAGTACTTGTTAGCCTGTTTCTGGAGCAGCATTTACGTTCATATCAAATGACTGACAGCCCCTTAAAGTGCACATTAGTTTATCAATTATTTGAGATAAAATCAGTACAGTCCATCAAAAAATTTGAAGTTATTAATAAAAACTAACCTGTTTTGGCCACCACTTAATTTAGTACTACTCACTATGGTATTGCCATTAGATTTTGATGGGCCTCCATTAGTTTTAGAAAAAACTAAAAAACTAAAACTGCAGAGTATGTGTTCTAGGCTTCAATAGATGATCCACTTCACAATGTTTTAACCTTTGCCTGGACTTCTTAGATGAAACCAAACTAAATTCAGCATCAAATTAATTGTGCAGGAGCATGTAACTTTGGTCTTCTAGATACCGGTATTATTTTTGTGGTGTTTTACTAGTTACATGGAAGCAAAGGAATCCTAGTAGCTGCCCTCTAATTATTCTAACCTCTGTAATGTTGACGTTGAGTAGTGCAGTTTTATTTCCGATTTCATGGAGGAGTTTTAAATAAAAAAAGGATAGTGCATAGATCTGGAGATAACTTCAGAATCAGGCTGGCCAGAAGGAAGACACACAGTATCTGTGTTAATTTTGGGGAGCAGTAATGAGTTTAAGGCTGCTTTTGTGTTTGTATTATGTGATACATTTCCCATCTCTGTTTGCTGAAGAGTTTTCTTTAGATTCTGTAAACTAGGGCAATAAATTGATTTCAGTTAAAATAATACAGTGAAGAAAGCTTCTTTCATAAAAGCTTAATGACCTAATTTGTTAATGACTTTGGCTACTTAGATGAACCAAATAATTCTAAAATCTCATTTTGTAAGCTGCTGTGTTTTGTTTTCTCTTCAGATACAAGGAACTTTCTCTGTCATAAGTAGCTAATCCTTTCAAAAAGAAATCAGTGCCCTGGAAAAAGGGACTGGACCTTTCTCCTCAGTAAATATCTATGACTGACAGAGGCCATGCATCTATGACAATGACAAAGCTGACAATCTGAAACTATGAGAGAGCATTTTAGACTTGCAGGCTGCTTTAATGAAACGTTGGAAGTAATTAATGACTTATTTTAAAAATGAGCTTAATATAGGATAGAATCTGCTGAAGGAAAAAAATGTGTGGCCTCAACCAGTGCTGAGTACAGAGGGACAATCACTGCCCTGGTCCTGCTGGCCACACTATTTTTTACACAAGGCAGGTGCCATTGGCCTTCTTGGCCATTATTTGATAATGGGGTCCAGAATTTTTGATGCAAAATATTTCACTGTGTCTCCCAGAAGATTTACCTGTTGGCAATACAGAACATCATGGCCCTTCAGGATTCTCTTTAATTACTCCAAGTAAATTATGCTCTATGCTTTATTTATTAAAGATGTTTCTTATTAGCTCAGGTGTCCTGAAGGCAATAAATTTTTTACAATTAAAAATCTTATTCTCTTACAGTGTTTTCTTAATTTTAACAGTGAATTTATTGAAAAAAAAAAAAAGTCCTTGACTAGGAAAAAAAAAAAACAAATTAGCATTTCAGGCATGCAAATGAAAACACAGAATGTGCCTAGATCAAGGAAACTTAGCTGTGATTATGGTGTTTTGGTCTACTTATGTAGGCCCCATTTGTACATAAAATATTTAATTTAAATATGCCTATATTTCAATCAAGTGTCATTTAAAAATTGCCAACTTGATGTGTCATTCTGACAAAACAGATAATAAAAGCAGAGTATCTTTATTTTAAATTAGCATCTTGCCATCAGAGATTGTCAATTTTTAAGGTACATAATCAAAACATTTTTTTTTAAATTCTCACATGCAAAGATAACACATAAAAATACTTCCTAATGAAGTAGAGAAGAAATGTTGAATGATGTATCAAGACTTTGATGGTTGGTTTCTCCACAAAATATTTTGAAGAAATGAATGTTAGAGAATTGTGGTTAGATTGTGCTGCTCTCAGTCTACAGTTGTTTGGTGTCAATTGTTTTCTTGGGTGGGAGAAGGATTTTCAGTCTTCCTTTTGTTCTCTAGTCTTCTTGGAACTTCTACATAAGCTCTATATTTCCTTTGCTTTCCTTCTTCATGGTTCATAGTTGAGTCAGAACCTACTCTTTCAAATATAAAGCATTATCAAAAAGTTTGGAAAAGTTTGTTGAAAAACTGTTACATGAAGATAATAAAAGGACAAGAAATTGTGGGATAAATAAACAGCCTTGGTAGGGGAAGACCAGTTTCCGGAGGAGGAGTTGAAGAAACATTAAATACAGGTGAAGTCACAAAGCTGTTTTGGTCTGGAGTGCTGACAAGGACAGGTAAAAAAGGTACAGTTACAACTGATGTTAGACAATGAAAATTGGTCAGCTCAGGGCACACATATGCCAACCAAAATCAGCAAATGAAAAATGTGTTGCTTTGGGGAACACAGAGTTGTTTTGGATGCTAAGAAAATGTTACAGAAGAACTAAATTAGCAAAGGAAATTGTTGGATGCCTTCACTGAGATCCAAGTTTATTTAATGAGAAGAAGCAGTGACCAGAGACTGTGAGGTTTAGCAGATAAATTGCTGGGAGTCTGAATGCCAAGCAAGGAATTTGAGAGTTACAAAATTGGTTATGGAACTGTGGGAGATTAAGGGATGCTTGTGTGGAGAGACATGCATAAAGAAAGCATTGTTCTTTAAAATGCACCCTACGTATAATTAGCTAATGGAAATTTTTGCCATGAAATACCAAGAAAGTAAAGAGTGGGATTAGACAGATATACAGATAATGAGAACACAGGCAGTTACATTTGATGGGATAAAATTAATTAGCCTCAAAGCTTCTCATACCTGGAGGCATGAACCAAGCAGAAATGGTAGGGGCCAGAAAGAAATTATGATTTTGGTGGACTGAATTCTGAAGTCTAGCCTGGTCCTTGATTAATCTAAATCCTAAATGCTAGACAGACCAGATAGATGGTCTAATGATCACATCGAATGTCAGACTTATGGAGGTCATCAGGAGTGTTAATGACGATGGCCTGAAGCTGGTAATAGTGCATTGCTAATCAATTTTTCACTTCTCTGATTGATCTAACAATTCTTCAAGTTAGCTAAAAACAATGAATGTTATTTATAGACTTGATTTCAAAAATAGAACAGAACAAAATCCTCAAGAATAGGATATTGGAGAACATTACTTTGGACTCGCATAGTTTTATAAAACTGGTTTGGAAGAATGACTGCAGAAAACAAACATGATTTTGATAACATTTAGGCATATTGTAACTATTCTAATAACATTGGAAATACAGGGTCATTTAGTCAATTAAACAATTCAGACAGTTTTAAGCATCTTAGGTAGGCCAGTTCATTCACTGTCTCTGCCATTAAACTTAATGGTTTTGCTTCTTTCATCTTACAGTACTTTAAAGCTTTCTACCAAGGTTCTGCTTTGTTCTTTCAGGCTGTGCAAATATAACTC